>RJWT010012008.1:0-22790 GCA_004365215.1 Cuniculus paca
AGTCAATACTCAGAAATCAATAGCATTCCTGTACACAAACGACAAACTCACTGAGAGAGACATAAAAGAAACCACACCCCTCACAATAGCATCCAAAAAAATGAAATACTTAGGAATCTACCTAACAAAGGAAGCAAATGATCTACTCAATGAAAATTACAGTACTCTGAAAAAAGAAATCAAAGAGGATCTCAGAAAATGGAAAGACATTCCATGCTCATGGATAGGAAGAACAAACATTGTGAAAATGGCCATTCTCCCAAAACTGTTATACAGGTTTAATGCAATTCCCATCCAAATACCATTAGCATACCTCACAGATCTAGAGAAATTATTCATAAAATTCATCTGGAACCAGAAGAGACCTAGAATAGCAAAGGCATTTCTGGGCAGCAAGGACAGGACAGGAGGCATCACAATCCCAGACTGGAAATTATACTACAAAGCTACTGTAATAAAATGAGCATGGTACTGGAATCAAAACAGACCTGAGGATCAATGGAATAGATTAGAAGATACAACCCCAAGTACAAACACACTCAGCCACCTTATCTTTGACAAAGGGGCCAAACATGTTCACTGGAAGAAAGATAGCCTCTTTAATAAATGGTGTTGGAAAAACTGGCTTTCCATATGCCAAAAAGTAAAACTAGACCCAAGCCTATCACCATGCACTAAACTAAAGTCAAAATGGATCAAAGATCTAAATATTAAAACAGAAACACTAAATCTGCTGGAAAACAAAGTAGGTAGAAATCTTGAAGACATAGGGGTAAGTGGAGAATTCATGAACAAAAATCAGACTGCATGGGAAACACTTCCCAGAATCAACAACTGAGCTCTTGTAGTGTTAAAAATTTTTTGCATGTCAAAAGAAATCTCCAACAGACTGAAAAGAAAACCCACAAATTGGGAAAAAATTTTAGTCAACTGCCCTTCAGACAAAGGTCTTCTATCCAGAACATATAAAGAATTTTAAAAAATCACGCCCTCGAAATTCAAAGACCCAGTCCAGAAATGGGCATCTGAGATGAAAACACACTTCTCAGCTGAACAAATACGAATGGCAAATAAATACATGAAAAAATGTTCAGTATAATTGGTCATTAGAGAAATGCAAATTAAAACAACTCTGAGATTTCATCTCATTCCAGAAAGAATGGCCAGAATCAAGAAAACCACCAACAATAAATGCTGGAGAGGCTGTGGGGGAAAAGGAACCCTTCTCCACTGTTGGTGGGAGTGTAGACTGGTGCAGCCGCTGTGGAAATCAATCTGGAGGTTTCTCAAAAAGCTCGGATTGGAATTCCCATTTGACCCAGCTATTCTGCTTCTGGGCATATTCCCAGAAGAAGTGAAATCATCATACCACAGTGATATATGTGCACCCATGTTTATAGCAGCACTATTTGTAATAGCCAAATCTTGGAAACAACCCAAATGCCCATCCATTGAGGAATGGATAAAAAAGATGTGGTACTTTTATACAGTGGAGTACTATTCAGCTATAAAGAATGATCACATTGAGACTTGTATAGGTAAATGGAGGTGCCTTGAGACCATACTCATAAGTGAAATAAACCAAACTCACATGTGTAAACACCACACCATCTCCCTAGTGTAAGAAACTGAAAGACTCATTAAGATACAAAATTCCCAGTAAATATGGGGGAAAGGTTCTGAAGTCCAATGGTGCTTTTATTCTTTGATTTGATTGGTTTAAGTCTCTTTTGTCCTATTTGATTGCAATATGTGAGAAGATAGGAACAGCTCTTTTGAAGAAAACAGGGAACATTAAGGTAGCCATTGTTGGTTTCTTGTTGTCTGATTTGAAGGCCTGTAATACTTTCACTCTTTTGTTTTATCTGGTTTTATATTACTTTGTTTTGTTTGAGTTTATTGTCTGTAAATGTATGAACAACCATTTCGAAGAAGGCAAGAGACACTAGGGTAGCCATTGTTAATCTCCTGTTGTCATGTTTTGAAGACCTGTATTGCTTGCAGTGTTCTGTTCTGAAATGCTGTTGTCTTTGACGCTAATCTGTTTGTTTGTTTTTTGTTCTATTCTCTTTAAAAGAAAAAAAAGAAAAAAGAAAAGAAAATAGTCTAATACAATGTTTCCTGAGATAAGAGTCAGAGGAAGCTGGCACCTAAAATCCCAGTCCTCTGTGAGGCTGAGGAAGGAAAAGCAACAGTTCACCCCAGCCTGAGCAACTTAGATTTTTAGGAAGTTCCTGAATCAAATTTTAAGAAAATTAAAAAATGAGTTGCAGGTGTAGATCAGTAAAAGACCATGGTTCAATCCCCAGTGCCACCTGCCCCACGAAAGAAAGAAAGAAAAAAGAAAGAAAAAAAGAAAGAAAGAAAGAAAGACCTTAAAAATATAGACCCTTTCAACCTAATCCCTGAATCAGAATTAATTTCTGGAAGAGAATCCTAAGGCTAAACTCCAGGTATTACAATGAACAGGTGAGCTGGAAAAATAAAGCCACAGTGGATGGGGTCATTGGACAAGGCTAAGAGCAAACGGGTGCCTGTAAAGTCACCAGGGAAAGCCATGCCTGCTGTAAACTGTTTAAACCATGGAAGAATAGCTGGGAGGCAAGAATGTCCTCTGTGTGTGTGTGACTTGGGTCTCTGTGTCTACCTAACATGGTCATCAGGGGCTTAAGGAATTTGGAGTGACTCATAACCTTATGTTTATGAATGAGTCATGGAGATCACAACCACAAGAAGGAAGACTACCACCCACCCATCCTCAGCTGTTCCTAAACTCCTGCTTATTTCCATCATGGGTTGATGAAACAAGAAAGTGAATGTCTGAACCACTCAGCAAAAGGGAAAAGAAACAGAACAAAAAACAAGGAGAAAAATGGGGTCATGTGGGTTTGTAAAGGAGCATTGCCTGGACTGCTTTATCGTTCTCCAACCTAGAAGTCTTTCTTCATATGTGGGTCACCAGGTAAAGAGATTCATCTCTGTAATGTGTTCTCCCAGATAGTCACATGCATATCAAGGTTCTTGCTAAAACATTTAAAGCATAATCTCTAGTAAATGTGCTGGCACACACCTGTAATCCCAGCTGGTCAGGAGACTGAGACAGGAGGATCTGACCTCAGGAATTCAAGATCAGTCTGGGCAACATAGGAAGACCCCATTACAAAAAAATTAATTAAATTTTAAAAATAAAATAAGTTATAATCCTTATTCAAAATGAAAGAGACTTTCGCTACCTCTGTAGTATGTTTGTGTTACACTAAATGTCCTGGTAAAGTTAGTAGGTAAAATTTCTGTACTTCAGCTTTCAAGCATTTATACTTCAGGTCATCTTTATAGAATCTTTCTAACAGAAGACATTCAATTAAAACTTAAGGTAAAGCATGGAAAAAAGGGAATTTGATGCTAAGAGACCTATAATTTGGTCAAATGAAAATTCCATTTTTAAATTTGGCATATATCATAGACACTTGCAAGTTTGGCATCCTTTTACTTATTTCATATTTTTCCCATTTTCACAACCAAGTTGAATTTGGCTTCTGGGATGATAGGGGAATGGGTATATTAGAGACCCTGTGGGATTTCACAACTTCTTGCCAAAATCAGCACATATTTATTAAGGGGTGGGTATAAAGCATCCCATCTGTTGGTTTTCTCAAAGTGCTGACAAGAACATTCCCATCTCAAGCTTGAAAGTTTCTTTATTTAACTCTGAGTAGCAGACCATCATAGCGTTCAGAGACAGAAGACAATGATTGAGTCTTCTAATTTGGTGTTGTAAGTAATGGAACCACCCCAAACTGCAGACTCTTGGATATTTTTGTCCACTTGCAAAACATGTATAAGATCCACCCAATATTACCTCTTCCTAGAATTGGTCTTGACCTTGTGTTGCTCCTCGTATGCCTGCTGAGAAACCCAGACCCTACTCCAAACAGACACCCCTGAGCTCTCCAGTAAAAGAAGTAGAGAGGAATGACCTCTGCAACAGTCGTTGGTTTCCTTTCCTTCAAAAATGTTCAGCTTCACTTTCAGAAGCTAAGTACATGAGAATGATAGAGTAGACCAGAGAGTGGTTTTGCTTAGTTTCATTTTTGGATTGTATTCTTAACCCGCCTTATGTCATCTCACCATGACTCTGTTCCCTCCTTTTGCCATTCTCATTTCCCCCTCATCTCAGCCTGGCTGATGCAGACTTGTCTGGCCTGCCTCAAGAGTGTCCTCCAAGCACTCAGAAGCAGCCAGTTCTCTCTCTTCTACATTCTGAGGCATCCTGTAATTATCTTTCATGAAGTCTTCCAACGTTCCAATTGTTTAATAATTTTTTTCTATGGTTACGTGTTTAGTATTTATAGGGATAGGCTTCTGGGATGGCTCCCAGCATTCTCCTGCCAAGTATGCAAGTCCTGTATGAGCCAATCCCCTTGAATAGGAGCATTGCCTGTGACTACAATGGTATCACGCTCTTGTGACTGTGCACTATTATGTGTTGAAGTTTGAGATTTTTGCAGACGTAACTAAGACTCCTAATCAGTTGACTTTGAAATCATTGTGGTTAGGTTTGATCCAATAAGGTCCCAGTTGTTTTCTGAAGTTAGACTCTCCTGATAACCTTGAAAAAGTTTTGCAAAACATGAGTTTTACAGTTACAAGAAACTGATTTCTAACAGCCATCAGGGAGTTTGAAAGAGGAGTCAGTACCTCCAAAGACAGCAGTCCTGGCCAATGTCTAGGCTGATAACCCCTAAAGATCCTAATCAGAGATCCTGCTAAGCTATGCCCAGACTTCTAATCTACAGAATGAGATAATAAATGAGTGTTACATCAAGCCACTAAGTTTTTGGCAATTTGCTATACAGAAACAGAAAATTAAAATAATGTCTGCTCTACACTAGGACAGGATCTATATCTCCTGTTCGCCATGTGCCCAATACTGAAAATCTCACTATGTATTTACCAAAAGAGAGGGTGACTGGCATTAATCAAAGGGCAGGTTCAGTATATTATGAATTAGAAAGTGTACCCTCAACTTTAAAGAGAAATTTAACAGGAGTAAGATACAAAGCAGCCAGCCTGAATGAACCTGGCTGATCACTTTTCAGATACAATGGATCAAGTACAAGCAGAGATAAAGAGTCTGTAATAAACTCCCACAGATTCACATCTGCACTTAGATCCGTCTGATGAATTTTAAATTCTTTCCCTACCTTTCTTCACTGACTGAACTTTTTGCAAAGTAATTCATCCTTCCCACCACCATCATCCACTTTCTCCACTGCAAGACCACCTGTTTTGCCTCACTGACCTCAGCTGTCAGCTGGGGACAGTCTGGACCCTAGATGCCGGGCAAGTTATCCAAGCAAAACCTACCAAAGTTCCAGGACAGACTTGTGTCTCAATGAGAAGCAGTGTTTCTCCCTGAATCAGCCCTGGGCTGGCCACATCTGAAGGAAGACATGGCCACAGCTCCACCACTACCCGGCTGCCTGTGGATACATGGGTCCTGAACTGTCTCACATGAGAGGATCCCATCTGCTGATTCATTTGCACCTGGGATTTCCTGGCTGGACATCTGGAAAGAGCCTCTGTTGCAAGTTCAAATTGTATTTATCCATAGCAGTCTTTTAAAAATCATGTCTGGACGTGGTGTGGAATGTGGTTTATTTTGTCCACATGACAGCAGACTGTAGAATGGAGTGTGGTGAGATTTTTAGGACTGTCATCAATATACAGACTGAAACTGACTTTTGCTGAGGTGCAACGGAGAGGTGATGGGGAAAATAGCAGAAACAGAAAGGCACTGAACACTGCTATGTCAGATAAAACTCATCTTCATGTAATTCAGACATACCTCTTTGGGCCTACCTAAGTCAGTACATTTGAAGGGCAGAGTATCAATCTCAGTATCCATTAAAGTGGATGGTTGGAAATTGGATTCTTTTAAGGTGATATTCACTAAAATTGCCTTGCTGTGCCTAACAGTTTACAAAAAGTTTACTATGCATTCACCTTGCAACACAGAGTAAGAGGAGTGAGGACACATGAGCATAGCCCTATTTTATGTATCAAGGATTTCTCAAGTGCAGACTGTGGAAGGAGAAAGGGACCTGGGTGTGGGTACTGTCTCTGCCATGTGCTGAGAATATTGGCTTTTGTGAGCTTTTACTTATTGACCTATCAAATGCAGTTCACAATGCCTCCTCAACTAGTTTATTATAAGGAAAAAAAGAAGGTGTACATGAGACATCTAGGACTCTGACCCATAGTAAACTGTTTAGTTACTTTTCTTTTTAATTTTATTTCAAAGGGAATAAAACCAAACAAATGAAACACAATAAAGCCAATCAAAACAAAACAATGAAAGTGACACAGGACTTCAAAACAAGATAATAGGAAATAAATAATGGCTACCATAATACATCTTGCTATCTTCAAAATAGCTGCCCATACCATCAGACTCTAATAAAATAAAACAGAATAAAACCAAACCAAACAAGCCGGGCATGGTGGCGCACTCCTGTAATCCCAGAACTTGAGACACTGAGGGAGGAGAATTGTTGCAAGTTCAAGACCAACCTGGACTACAAAGTGAGCTCAAGGCCAGCCCAAACTGCATAGAGAGATCCTGTCTCAAAAAACCATATTCACACACAAAAAAGCCAAACCAAAAAAAACAATGAAAATGATACAAGACTTCAAAACAAGGTAATAGGAAATTAACAATGGCTACCTACTTCCCCTTTTAGGCATTCCTCCCCTTTCACTTTCACAATATCTATTATACATTTTGAATCCCACTGACTCCTTATGTTTTTTATACTAGGGAAATAACACAATGTTCACCCATGTGAGACCAAACCATTTCATTCATGAGCTTGATTTCATGTTGCATCCATTTACCTATAAAAGTCTTGAGGTTATCCTTCTTCATAGCTGAGTAGCTTTCCACTGTATAAAAATACCATACTGTATCTTTCCTATCCATTCCATGATTGATGGGCAAGTTATCCCTGCTTTTTTCTGGGTCCCTGTCACATGGAGTATTGTCTTGTCTCTTCTGATCTTCAGTCCATGAATTTTCTTTTGAGTCAAATGTGTTTCTTGTATACAGCATATTCATAGATCCTGTCTCCTGATCCACTCTGCCTGAGCAGAGGTCATGTACATTAATGGTTATGATTGACATGCACTCGTTCATCTCTACCATGCTCTCCTCCTTCTACTGGTTCCCCATTTTTCCCCTCCATTCTATTGCCTGCCCTGCTAGGCAATCCCCCTCTGCTACTGTTCCCGGAATAATGGTCATTTTTATCTCTCTCTAGAATATCCTTGGTATTCTCTGTAGGGTTGTTTTGGTGATCTTGAATTCCTTCAATTGTTCTTTATCATGAAAGTATCTTATTTCTTCACTAATTTTGAAAGATAGTTTTGCAGGGTACATCAATCTGGGTTGTTAGTTGTTTTCTTTCAGAACTTGAAACACTTCACTGTAAGCTCTTCTTGACTTGATGGTTTGTGTTGAGAAGTCTGCTGTGATCCTGATGGACTTTCCTTTATAGGTGATTTGTATCTTTTCTCTAACAGCCTTTAATAGTCTGTTCTTGTGCTGAATTTCTGAGATCTTGATTACTATATATCTGGGTGTAGATTTATTTTGGTTATGTCTAGCTGGAGTTCTGTATGCCTCACTTACCTGTATGTCAAGTACTTTCCCCATGATTGGGAAGTTTTCTGCTACTATTTCTATAAATAGTCTTTTTATGTCATTTGTGTTGACCTCTGCTTTTTTGCTGACACCTATCACTCTTAAATTATCATTACTTTTTTGTGTTGTCTTTCAGCTGTTGAATTGTTATTTTGTGGTTCCTTGTTATTTTTTAAGAGATCTTTCCTTTCATGATCGCTAGCTGCCATCCTGTCTTCAAGGTTTGAAAGTCTGTCTTCAGTTTCTTTCAAGCAGTTTTGTCAGTTTTCAATGGAGTTTTTAATTTCCTGGATAGCTCTTTGAATCTGTTTCATGCATTGTAGTTCTTTTCTATATTGTTTATTCAAGGTTTCCATGATTTTCCAGTGCTCCCCCTTTTTAGCTATATCTTCTTTAGATATGCTCAGCATTTCTTTCATTTGTCATTAGTTCTTTTACCTGAGATATTATTTCTGATCTGATTACTTTTACAGCCTCATGAAGTTGTTTCTTTACTTTGGTTGCTATCCTTTCAGAAATTTCAAGTGTGTGATTTCCAATTGCTTCTGTTTATGTCTCCTAGACTCATTCTGTGTGGGTTGGAGGTCTGAGATTGCCTTCTGTTCCTTAGTCTTGACATTCTCCTGGGTTCCTCCAGACAAGTTGGTTGTGGGGTCCCAGGTGCTTCCCATAGTGTCAGTCCATCTGCAGTGTAGAGGAATGGGTCAGGCACCTGGGTTTCCCCTATATTAGAGGCAGTGGGGTGCATAGCTGGCTTCTCCAGACACATGCAGCTACACTGAAGCTCCCCCAATGGCAGCAGGTGTGCAGGAATTTA
Source organism: Cuniculus paca (assembly GCA_004365215.1). Taxonomy (NCBI): domain Eukaryota; kingdom Metazoa; phylum Chordata; class Mammalia; order Rodentia; family Cuniculidae; genus Cuniculus; species Cuniculus paca. The sequence goes on from RJWT010012008.1 coordinate 8,520, forward strand.
GCTGGCTGGTTCTCCCCACTGGTGCTAGCTACTGGTCCCTGATGGCAGCTGGCAGGCTTGCAGGGGAAATCTATGTTCAGTTTCTTCTTCTGGTGTCCACAGTTCTGTGATAATGTCTGTATTGCATCCCAGAGATGTGCTGGGTATGGACCTGATCTTAGGCTCTGAATCTGGGGACTGAGACTGGTCTTTTGTCAGTGGAGTTCTCCAGAGTCCAACAGCTGTTTCCTTGCTGCTGCCTCAGATGCTTCCACATTACTGGCCTCACTGATTACTTCATCCTCCAGAGATGTGCATGTGTCTGTGAGCTGGGCCCTTATCCTGAGTCTTGGGGTTCCCTTTGCTCTTCCAGCTGGTCCACCCTCCAGGATGCCATGGATGAGGCTTGTATCACAAATTCACTGTCTTCCAGCCAGCCCACCCTCCAGGATGTAATGGAGGGGCACATAGCACAGACTCACTCTCCTCCAGCTGGCCCACTCTCCAGGATGTCAGTTATTTTTCTTGAATAAAATGCTCAGAGATGTTTTGAAATTTATCAAGGGTATTTAGCTTGTACAGGAAGACAGTGGGACTTGAACCAGGACTTTGAGTCTGCATTCTTTTATGGGTCTCTTGAACTTGCTTTGTTAATTGTTTTTGAAAAAACAAGGTCCACATCTGGCATTCATAGTCCCACTGGGCTGAGAACAACACAAGCCTTTGGTTTGTTCTTTCTTTGTCACTCACTGTCCTCTTTCCTGTCCTTTCTTTACTTCTGCTTAAATTCTCTTTTTCCAGAAATCTCCTTCCAAATGTTCAGGACATAGTATTGTTCAATGAAAGAAGCAGTTTGAAAAAGCACATTTAATAGGTGTGATACCATTATTGTTTTTTAAAAATTAGGTAATTAAATATAGGAAAGAAGATGTGAAATATACATGAACATAATAGTGGTTGTGTTTGATTGGTAAGAGGAGAAGCTATTTTTATTGCAATGCTTGCTTTACTAGAGTTTCCAAGATTAGTATAATAGTTCATATTGCTTTAGTCCTATGGAGAAGGGTCTTCTTTCTCTTTAAATGTCTCTACAAAGTCAGATCTTTTGTCTCAGAGTCAGGTTAAATCACTAACTACTTTGTTCTTGATATCCACATTCTCTGCATAACCTCCATCCCACCCTCATAAAACCTGCTTAAGTTTCATTCTTCTACATTAAACCCATAAGGTTCAAGAATTCAATAGCTTTCTACAGAGCTGAAGTCAAGGAAACAGCTGTCAACTCTTCCACTAATGGTGCAAAATTCTTCTTATGGTTAAATAGTTCCAATGCTTACTTCTCAATACAAGAAGCCTCGTCATTCTTAATTAAACTTCTCAGTGTTTGCCAACTCCTTTTCACTTATGTCCACTACCAAATTATGCATCATGATCTTTTCTCCCCCTAGACTGCAAACACCCTGAAGAAAGAAATTGACAATTCATTTCCACCTTCTATAAATTTCAAGAAGACCACATGTTTCTTTCTATTTAAATGTGTTTATGAACTGTGAGTGAATTATGCCTTGGCAAATTAGCAAATTGAAGTGTTGAATCTCCACATGCCCAGACTTGTAAATTTAGCCAATATTAACTTTTAATAAATGTTTTTAACTTTTTTCCTTTCTGAAACTAGGGGTAGAATTTCTCACTGAGGACTCCTTTAAGCCAAATTTAACATTTATAGCTCCAACTGTTTTGGAAGTCAGACAGCCAAATGCATTAGAAAGAAGAGTTTCGCAGATTTCTATGTCATGTTTACTCCCCTCAAAAAGCAGTTGAAAGATGTTTGTCTTCGAGATCTTAAAAGATCATCTGTCTTATGTATGGCAACTTCACTCACTGGTTGAAAAGAGTCTAGTATAAAGAAAGAGAAGTAGAGGTTTAATACAACCTAATATTTGTTACCTTAGCTGCCTCAAAGGATGCCTTCACTGTGAAACAACACAAAAGGAAGAGCAAGGCAGTGGAAATGTAGGGGAAACAGCAGATGCTTAAGTGTCTGTGAATTTTATGAAGTCAGCAGTGACCTCTTATTAGGTTTAGTACTGAGTCATGCTTCTTGAGAAGCCCTTGAACAGAGCTCCTGTCTTAAGAACCATTGGCAATTGACCCACTTCCTCTGGTACTCATATTGTAGCAATGTCACTTATGAGTTAGAGTTAATGGCAGAAGTAGTGGCTTATCTGAGACAGACTGGAATATAGACAGTCACCTAGAAGGCAAGTCTTAAGGAAACAAAGACCCATCTGCCTACCAGGAGCCTGTCAAATCCAATTTTCACAATTGGAGTCAATCCTTGGAATTAAAAACATTGGTCCAAATTGGTCTTAAAGTTGGGGGGCATGGAAACAAACTAAGACATAACCGTCTTTTGAAATCTTATCACCAAGTATTCATCAAGTATACCTCTTAGTCACCCATCAAGACTTTGATACATTACAGAACAGATGATCTCTGATTGAAGTTAGAAGAGTAGAATGTTTCTCAAGAAGATGTGAGACTTGAGAAAAGGCATTAAAAAAAAAACCTAGAAAACACGGTACCAAATTGGAAAATATAGTACTAAAGGGGACAAGAAAGGAACACCAGAGACAACCATTACCTATCAGATTTGGCTGAATTCATGCCAGAGAGAAGCCACTAAAGAAATTATTAAAGGAAGAAACGCCTCCAATTCTATCACTTTGGAAGAAGGAAATTCTCCCATGGTGGCCCTATTTAATCCACTGTGTAAGTGTGTGTATGGGGTGAGGGGTGGGGAGTACTTGGAAGCAATCCCTCTTTCTTCACCATGAATTCCATATTGTCACCATATCCCACCACTGGAGTAAGAGGATCTTTGCCTATATATTTCCATTCTTAAAATTCTTTTAAGTATCTAAATTCAACAGCAAATTGTTCCATAAACTATTCCTAGGTAGATCATCTGACTGACAAGCCATAGCTTTAGCAGAAACTCTGTAAATTAAACTTTCCATGATATACAGATGTTTCAGATTATTGTAGGAAGACTACAATAGTCAGAAACCATTTTTATGTAGAATCTCAATGTCTTTTAAAAAAATAGTTATTTCAGCAAACATGTTAGAAAATCATCATGAAAGTTGAATTTTAAAGCTCCATTTTATTCACTTTACTTAAGTGTCTGCTTCCTTGAGTCACTGATATTTCCTATCATCACTTAGCTGTGTAATCCATGCTGACATATTCCCTTTTAGGACAGTTTCTTTCACCAGCACCTTATTCAGAGACTTCCAAATGACTCATCTAAATGAGACTGGGTACTCCAGCCCAAAGGGAACAGCTAAGTGAGTGACTAATACTTCACACTTGACAGAGAACAGGAAAGTAGCTTCATGTTTATTATTAGAAGGAGACACTGAAGTGCCTCAGTTAAAGCACTAGAAATGCTTCCAACCCAGGAGACAGTGCTCACTCATTTTGCCTAAATGTTGCTAGCATTGTTTTGAGGTGGCCTCAGTTTCTGAGTGTCAGACGATGCTATTATAATACACACAAAGCTAACTGAAGAAAGTCATTGGATTTCAACAGCAAAACAAAGAAGGGAAGAAAGAGAGAGAAGAAGAGAGGAAGAAAAAGAGAAAGGAAGAAAAAGAGAGAATAAGAAAGCAAGGAGTGCAAGTTTGAACTTACTCTATGAAAGAAATGAAACCCCAATTTTATTTTGACTTAACATTTTGCTTTCGCCTGTCTGGTGAAATAGAAAACAGTTAACAAGATCTTTTTTCAATTTGAAGTTGAATTTCCCATCTAAAACCAAGCCAACAATTAAATTTTCAATTTAACATATCTTATGTGTTTTGTATGGATTTTATTGAACTTTTTAAAAATAAAGATACATGTTTTCAACAATGATAACAATGCAGAGAATGAATAATGTTCTAGTATTTCTTTCCTTTGTCAAAATTCCAGTCATCAACACCAACTCCACTGGAGTGTCTCCACCATGCCTAATTTTATTTTTTTAATTAAGTAATTTATTTTTTTGTCTTTTCAAGACAGGGTCTCTCTACAGAGTTCAAACAGGCCTTGAATGCACTTTGTAGCCCAGGCTGGCCTTCAACTCGAGGTGATCTTCCTGCCTCAGTCCCCTGAGTGTTGGAATTACAGGCATGCGCCAGCATGCCTGGTCTCACCATGCCTAATTTTAAAAAGTCATCCTTTTTAGGTATAGTATTTCTATGATCTAGACACAGTACAAAGTAAAATATTATGCAGTTCATGTTTATTGATTTTGGTGAGAAGATTGCACTTAATTTCTATTGTTGATTGGATTGTATTAATCTTTTCATCAAAGGAAATTTCTTTCCATTTTCTACCAGTCAGCATTTCCTCACAAAACACTTCCCAGCACAACAATACCAATTGTAATACTAACAATAACAACAATAACAATTGTAATAACGATTGACTAATACTAAACACCCAACCCTTCATTGTTTTTGCTACTGGGAAAAGAGAAACCATGGTTAAAATCAATCTCCTGTTCATCCTATATTACACTGTTGCTGAAATTTATTTGTAACATTCTTTTCTACTCAATGTAAAGACAATATGTAAAAATGAATCTTTTATTTTTTCACACTGGCCTTGAACTCACTTTATAGCCCAGGCTGGTCTCAAACTCACAAGAATCCTCCTGCCTCAGCCTCCCAAGTGCTGGGATTACAGGCGTGCGCCACCATGCCTGCCCAACTACTAGTCTCTTTTCTTTGAAGATCCACTGTAGGCAAATGGTGAAATAATGAGCACATATAATCTTTTAGATTACACCAGCAAACATCAGAAACTCTATCATTTACACTTTATCTCATTAGCAGAATTTTATTAAACAATACCTAAGGGTTATCATTGTTCCACATAAATGTTTATGAGTTAAAAAATGTTTTCTATTCACAAGGATAGTTTTCAGTATTCTCCTTCAAGTGTGAGTCAAAAATAGATTCTGATCTTTCAGTTGATAAATGTAGTGGAAAAGCTACCACTGAGGTCTCTGCAAATTTTTTTACACACAATTCACTGGGCTAAGAGTCAAGGTGGCCCTCTTTACCTACTTATAATTTAGAGTAAAACACAGCCAGTGGAGTTTGGCTTTTTTAGTTCTTTATTTTCAGATTCCATAAATGCTGAATTATTTAACATACCTATTCATGTATCTACCCAGGAATGAAAACCAAGATGAGTGAGTCCTCAACAAAACTGTGGTTAAAATTAGTATCTCTCATACTCTTCTTTTCTTCTTTCCAGAGATCATAAGTACAATAATACCTCGGTTCATGAATACCTCTGTTTGGAAAAAATTCAGTTTCCAAACAGAAGCATTGGGCAAAATTTTGCTTTGATCCCCCAATTCTGCATCAAGAGATGAACAGACCATGGCCATTTTGCCCAGAATCATTAAATGAATTAAGTTCATGAACCCAAGTAATACTGTGTTACTGTTACTTTTTTCCATCATTCCAAAACAACTTACAAAATGACTTAGTTATAAACTGAAATGCAAGCATTCCTCAAAGTTGACTTCTCCTTCTTTCCTTTCTCTCAAAATTCTGTGAAGGAGGTGATGAGAGTTTATACACAGTTATTCTCTAGGAAGATGCTGGTTTAGTAAATTACTCCTTATTGATGATGCATTTGAATTTCAACAGAAATTGAATAGAATAGAAATTGTAATAGAAATTCTCATTACCTTATACCAGTGTCCTCCCCATTATATTTTTGATGAAAGAAGGATATTCTGAAGTATTCTAGGGAGTTTCTGACACTTTCAAAGAGAAATGATGGAAATATGTCAAGGTCAGGGGAGTCCTGACATAGTCCACAACAATGCTGAGCCTGTTGTTTTCCTTTTCCTCAGTACAGATGCCATGGGTGACTCTGAGCTAGAGTAAACCCTTGACACAGCTCAACACTTTCCCCATTTTCACTCTCATGGAGTCTTCCTCCTCACCTTAACTTTTTTTCTTCTCTCTCTGTATAAAGTCGTTTCTATCATCTCTTGGTTCTGAACTCTTTCCTAATTGGATTACATAAGTTTCAGGGAGAAAATGAACACACCAGGAGTTGAGCTCTCTTCAATTTTTCCATAGTAGGGAAGCAGAAGAAAACCATTTATTCTGATTGATTTAGAAGACACTGTAATTCCAATAAAAATTACTCTGTATTTATATCTGAGTAGTGGGACTAAAAGGGACAAAACTAGTATTGGGAAAAGTTATGAGAGGAGAGCAATTCAATGTTATGGTTTGTATCTAGGAGGCTCCCCCAAGCCTCATGTAGTCATGGAAGTGGCTGAATCTAATGTTTGTGATTAGTTTGTTGTCTAGCACTGGGATTGATGATGTGAGTTCTGCACCCGCCCAGGGGTGGAGCCAACATACAATGTAAGGTTGAGAAGGCGGCAGGTTTTTCCTTCTTTGTGAGGTTCACTCTTGCTGCTTGCAGCTGCCATGAACAGCTGCCCCCTCAGCCACGCCACCCTGCCTTGGAACCAGCTGAGTATGGACTGAAACCTCCAAAACTGGAAGAAATAAACCTGTCCTTCCTTTACTTTGGGCATCAGGTATTTTGTCTCAACAACAGGGAAAAGTTACCAAGACAAAGATTGACTGTCAGAGTTCAAAAGGGCAGTTTGACTTCCTAGCTATTGGAAAGAAATGCTCCTCCCTAAAGACTTAAACAATAATCAGACAAAAGCTTCTGTGAATGTGTGAACTTGTGATGGTGATAGTTCTCAGCTTGCCTACAGTCTATTTGCCAGAGATTCAAGATTTGCTGGCACGATCAGGAGCCGTCCTGTTGAGACTAAATCTTAATAGTCCAGTGAGACTTGGTCCAGCCTTCATAGGCGATTGCTCTTCCAATTGCCTGAAAGGAAACAGGTTATTTAGCTCTACAGCAGCAGCCCACCTTCACCCACAAGTGGCATTAGCTTTAGAAAACAATTTTAGAAATTAAAGGTGAAACTGAGAACTATTACATTGCATGAGAAATCACTGCCAATTTCACTGACTAGCTATAGAGAAATGCATTTGAAGAGAACATTTCTAATGTACTGTTCTCTCTGATAGCATTCCTGTCAGGGATGTAATGCTGAGGGTGGGTTATTTTTATATTATACTTTAAAATCACATCTGGTAACTTAATCTCTGGGAGTACGCAAACCCTTCTCAGCTAAGTAAGGTTTCAAGTTTGCAGGTTTAAAAGAATGTAGAAAGCAATTCAAACCAAGGACATTTTTTTTTCACACCCAAAAGATACTTTCTCCTTAGTGTTTTCCCATCACACAGTTTCCCCAAAGCATCAGATGAATAAATTGCAAATGAAGATTTTTTTGAGGGTAGGGAAGTACTGGAAGAGGGATGTGCTACAGGCCATGAAAGCTATGTTCCTGGTTGTCACACCCCAGTAGATGAAAACGCTTCCAACACTGCTTTGGAGACTGTGTGCGAACTTGATGAGACACCTGATAAATGCCCGGTGCACACCCACGGGAGGCAACTCCGCTCATGACTGCCTTCCGGGTGCACTCTGAGCTTGGCAGACGTATTGTCCTCATGGAAGGAAAGCAGCTGTTTCTACACATGATAACAATCCCAGGGAGGCCTTGGCTTTGGAAGGAAAGGCTGGAGAAGAGTCAGTGATGCCCTGCTAAGGACACCAAGATTTCCCGGATGGCTCTTTTTATTTAATGATAATGAAATCTGTTCTCCGTACAATTTCAAGTTATGTTATAAGCTGCTTTGGCACTGGCAACATGAAAAGAGATGGGGGGGTGCAGAATTCAGATCTTTCCTCATGAATTTTTCTCTAAGCAGTGACAGGTTACACCAACAGTGGCTAACATAAGCAGGCAACACTTAAGATTAATGTCTTCACAGGGGCAGCAAAATCTGACAGAGAATTTGTCAGAAAATGTTAGAGGGCCTGAAACAAATTATTTACTGCTTGAGAACTCTGTGCTTGTCAGCCACAGCAGAATAATAGGGTTTGTCTGTAAAGACAGCAGGAGTGAAAAATTAGGAAGAATTTTTTTCTCCATGATTTTCTACCAGTTGGTTAGCATAAAGCAAAAAATAATATACTTCTTTTCTAGAATGGAAAGGCACCCCAGGTAACTTTGAAGGCATAAATGGACACGGTTACTGAGACTTAGGTTACATGGCCTTCTCAGCTTGACTGCCTCTCTTCTTTCTGAGACTGCAAGAGAGCAACAGGGGTGGGTTCATTCACACAGGAGAAAACAAGGAAAATGAATTGTAAAACACAAAAGGGAAGTTGAGTAGTCAGAAACAGATGGCCTCAGGTTGGTCTGCTGGAGATCTCTTCACTTCCAAGTCCTGGGCATTATTACCAAAACAAAGCACTGTCTCTGCCTCCCATTAGTTTTGGGCGTCTACCTAAATCTCCCTGCTCAGTTCCAACCATCCATCTTACGTAGGAATCTTGGGTACAGGAAGCATACTTTCTCTGGGGCCAGCTCTTTCTCAGTGTTGCTCTTCTGTATGTACCAATACATTGGCTATGAGTTGGATACATGAAATGTCTCCCAGAATAACTGGCCAATGCCCCTGGCTCCCTATGACTACGCTTTGTGGAACTGATAAGATACTCTATTCCTTACCCATTCTAGGCTTGCAAAAAAAAAAAAAGCCTCCCTGCTCCTACCCACTTTAGTCACAGAACTGGGTATCCCTTACCCATCTCCTTCTGCAAGAGGGACTTGCTCATTTTGAACACCTGGGATGGTAATTGTAAATAAATGTTCGAAGTCTCTACTTCTAGATACCCTAAATCCCTCTTTTTGTCTTTTCACTTTTAGACCTTTCAAGCCTGCATATCACAGCAAACCATGATGAGAAACCCAGGCAGAAATACTTTCCAGAGTAAAATGAATGGAGCTATTAAAATAAGATAAATGAGGATACATTCAACTGCAAAATTGGTTTTGGAGTCTCTGTTATCTGCACCTTAACACTACCTCTCAACAGTGCAGCCCATATCCAGGCCTTAATTATTGCATGAACATGGCTACACCCAAGCATTTTGGGCAAAGACATTTCTGCCTGTTGGCAATAGGAAGGGATGACAAATCACTCTAAATTCATCCTAAGATTTCCACAGGGATTTGAGATGGATTAACAACTGTGTTTTCAATTTTAGTAGGAACCAGTTTCTCAAAACAGTAACACTTTTGTTTCTAGAAAATAAATTTTTTTTAAAGTGCTGAATGTATAAGGGGAGGTTTTGAAGACTTATCTCCTCAAGGGCTCAAATGTCTGAACAAGGAATTGGTGTCTGTCATTATCGTTAGCTTCATCATTTTTGAGAGTTTGGTGACAAGAGAGGTATTATCAGATTAATACACCAATAGCCATTACCCCATCTTTTGATTTATTGGTGTCAGTGATGTACTGTTGACAGCATAAGCTGTCTAGGCTCACCTAGCAATTGCTGAGATCACAAAATGGTGTAATAAACACTGACCCTAACTAGAGGTGCACCCTCTTCTAGTAATGCTACCCAGTTTCAGGGTTTTGGGGACTCCTAAAGAGTATTTCTAGGTTTTTCTTGTCCAGAACAAAGAACTGGATGAAACAAGCACAAAGGGTAGTGAAGTTTTACATTTATTAAAGGTAGGAAGAGAAGCATGCTCTGCAGAGCAAGGGTGGGCCAATTAAAGTAAGAAAAGAAGTACATTCTGCAGGGTGAGAGCACATCACTGAGAAAGAGCACAGTGGCCCGGAGCACAGTGGCGGCCATCCTTGTGTCTGCCACTTTCAGGCTGATGTCAGGTCTAGGCCTTTCTATGGAAAATCTGCTTGATTTCTTGTGAGAAAAATCAAAGATAGCACTTTCTATGCATGTGTCCTGGAGTTCTGTGATTGGCAGGTCACACCCACTTACCCAGCTGGTTGGCCATGCCCTAATCTTCCACCTCATGAATGTGACACATGGTCAAGGCTCTTAACAGGATCAGCCTATTCATCAATAGATGCAGACAAGATAATTCCCTGTTCTCTGACTACACAAACAAGTGGAACTTGTCATGAGTGTGTTGACATAACTGCCCCAATAATCTTCCCACACCAGCTGGCACCCTCAAAAAACTGGACAGCCTCCATCAGGCTATACTTGCCCATCTCATTGACTTCTCATCACCTATTATACCCTGCCTCATAGCTTGAGAGTGGCCTGTCTGAGCACTATTCTTTGTCCTCTTACATTTGCTAAATTCTACTTAATTTCCAAACATTCCAATAAGTTTAAAGAATTGGTCACCTAGCCCTGGGGTCCTGCCTAGGCTCCACCAAGCCTCAGTGGAGCAGCGGAGCAGCCACAGCTCTGGGCCAGGTGGAAGCCAAAGGTGTGCACAGAGAATTTCACCTATCCATGCAGCATGGGACCTTGCAAGCAGCCTGCTAGGGACCTATGCCAATTCTGCCAACAGCCCGGGATGTTTGGAGCATCCCTGTGGTCCTGTCTGGGCTCTGCCCAGCCTCACCAGAGCAGCAGAGCAGCTGCAGCTCTGGGCCTGGTCCAAGTCGAAGGTGCACATACCAAATTTCACCTAGCCATGAAGTTTGGAACCTTGTGAGCAGCCAGGTAGGGACATGACCAATTCCACCATCTGCCTGGGATCTTTGGAGCATCCCTAGGGTCATGCCTGGGCTCTGCCCAGGCACTTCCGAGCAGCAGAGCAGCCACAGTGGTAGGCCTGGCTGGAGATTGATAAGATGATTGTACTATTAATTTTATTTAGTTTATTTATTTAGTTTTATTTATTAGTTTATTTAGTTTAGTTTAGTTAGTTTAGTTTTATTTATTAGTTTATTTAGTTCTTAGAACAAAACAGTTAACATTCATAGGACTGGAGCAATTCTGTATGCCTATACCTGGCAATCTGAGCAACTCTTGAAGACAACTATATGAAATAACAACCTTTGGTATCTTCCCATCACCTAGTTTAGAAAGCCTATATTGTTATTGTTTTGGGCTCTTTATTACTGTTAGTTATGTCTTTATTGTTTTTTGTTTTTCTTGTGCTTTGTTCTGCTATTACCTGTAGTACAGAAAGGACAGATGTACAAGTATACACTTATACATGCTTAGAACTACTCCTAAAGAGTTTACAAGAGCAGATTTTATTAAGTATCAAGATATGAACAGCTACATTGAAGAAAATGAGACATTATGGAAGCCATAGCTGATTTCATATCTTCAGGTTCTGAAGTCCAATAATGCTTTTATTCTTTGATTTGATTGGTTTAAGGCTGTTTTTTACTATTTGATTTCAATATGCAAGAAGATATGAATAGCTTTTTTGAAGAAAACAAAGGACATTAAGGTAGTCATTGTTGATTTCGTATTGTCTGATTTGAAGGCCTGTAATGCTTTCACTCTTTTGCTTTATCTAGTTTTATATTATCTTTTTTTTTTTTTAGTTTACTGTATGTGAATGTATGAACAACCATTTCAAAGTAAACAGCAGACACTAGGGTAGACATTGTTGATTTTCTGTCGTTGTTTTGAAGAGCTGTATTACTTGCCGTGTTCTGATCTGATATGCTTTGTTGTGTTTAACTCTGTTCTGTTTTTTTATGTTTTGTTTTGTTTTGTTCTCTTTAAAATAAAAAAAAATTTTTTTTTTAAATTGGTCACCTAAAACTGTGTTTTTCAAGGTAGCTGACAGAAGAATGATAATGGTTGTTTCCTGGGCCCCACCCTGCGGAGTTTTCCATTCAGCAGATGCGAGAAGGAGGCTTGACATTTGCATTTCTTACAAGTTCCCAAGAGGTACTGATGCTGTCCTCCTTCTGAGTAGTACTGATGTGAATGAGAAATCTTTTATTACTCCTGAAACAAGTGGGGAATGGGAGTAGGAGGTTGAGAGAAGCTAGAGGAAGGGGTGATACAATGTGTGATGAGTGTGAGTATAGATTACAGATTCTTGTCTATGTCAAGCAAAAAATTGCAAACGTACACCCAATGGTAAAAGAAAAGGCAGTTACATTTATTGAACTTAACAGAGGAGGTATGCTCAGAGCAAGTGGGTTCCTGCCAGCAGAACCAAAAGGATAGCTCCAGTGGGGAAACAAATGGTGGGACAATAGGGGAGAGTGAAGATAAATCAGGGTTTTAGATTTAAAAGAGGTGCACCTCACTCAGGGTGCCTAGTCACCTCGAGGACATCCAGAGCCCAGGTTATTCTCTCATAGTTCACTCTGTTGTAGTCATATGTAGGCCACACAATCCCTATGTATGAACATTTAATGAATTTTGATGGGGAAAACATTACTGTAGGTCATGCCATAGGATCTATCACACATGTGCCCTGGCTTGGAACTTCAGAGATTTCCTGGGTCTTTGCTACTTTTATTTTTGTTTCTCTTAGGACAAGGAGGATTTGCCTCAGGGTGTTGTCCAAACTCTGCTGGATAGAGGGGGAAAGGTCCCACAGCCTCAACTGTCCTATCCACACTGAGGGTGGTGATGGGCTTATAATTATTAAGAGTAAATATTAGGAGCCAATAACTGAACAGTAAGAAAAAAGAGGAAATTAATATTTTTTCCTGCAGGGTTTATGGTGATAGCGGACTGAACAGCTTATTCTCTGCTGTGATTTCCCCAGTATGGGAATATAGATCAGCAAATATGACAGCACATACAATTTGGGAACCACATTGTAGGCCTAACCTTTATTCTGCTTTTTTAAAACTCGACATTACCAATGATAGAATTTCAAAAATGTCCCAATGAAATAATTTTACTAAATATTAATTGCCTATAAAAGAAAAAGATTATAGAAGTAAAAAGAGTCAGAAATAAAAGATTGTATTTCAGGGACTAAGAATATAGCTCAGTGATATAACTCTTTCCTAGAATGTACAAGGCCATGGATTTGATTACTAGCTCTGAAGAGATGAGGGAGAGAGAGGAAAAGAGGGAGAGAAGGGATTTGGTGGTACAAGTTTTAAATAAATATTTTAAACAGCAGTTATAAGCCTCTTCATAAAGTAAAAGTGAACACTAGAGAAATGCATGGAGGGGGATATACATTCACAACAGAAAAACAGAAAGTTTAAAAAAGAAACAAATGAAAATATTAGAAGTGAAAACCCATAATACTGAAATAAGCACTTCATTGGACAGACTCAATAGTATAATAAGGTTTATGGAATACTTAGTGAACCAGCATATAAATCAATATAAACTGACCAACTGACCAAACTATCTAAAACATGGGGAGAAAACAGTTGCTTTAAAAAGTTGAGCTAGGGAAGTAGCTCAGTGGTATAGTCCTGTTTTCAGAACTATGAAACCTAAATAAGTAAATTTTGATTAAAAAAAAAAAACACAGCCTCCAGAACCACTGAACAAATATCTGACATTTATGTCATTAAAATCCCACATAGACAATAGAAAGGTATTAGTTCAGAAAAAAAATGTCAAATAATGATTAAAACTTCCTTAAAATAGTGAAAGACTCACATTTACAGAGCCAAGAGTTCCAGCAATAGAATCAATGCATATAAAATCCACATAAAAGCCAAACTTTTGAAAACTAAAGATAAAGAAAACAATTTGAAAATGTCAGAGGGAGGAAAGAATGACATATTGCATATGAAGAATATGATAGACTACTTTCCTACTGTTAAGTACTTAAATATGAATTAATTGAAAACAAAAATTATAAGATGATCTGATAGAGTTCCCAGTGTATGTAGATATATTACACATATGCACAGTAACATCAAGAAAGGAAAAGAAGTTAAAGGACTTTCTAAGACTTCAGGGCTTTGATATTTTACTTGACGTGGTAAAGTGTTAAATCTAAGTAGAGTTGGAAAGTTAGTTATTTACTCCCTAATTCTTAGGACACCTGGGAATGGTGAGGCATGCCTGTTACCCCAGCACCAGGGAGGCTGAAGCAGAAGGATTGCTGTGAGTTCTAGGCCAGCCCAGGCTACAGAGTGAGTTCAAGGCCAGCCTGAATTACATAGTGAGAAGTTGCCTCAAAAAATTTAAAAACAAATTCTTAGGACAGAGAATATCAAAGATGGTGGAATAGTAAGCAGCAGAGTAAACAGTCTCTCTGAGAGAAACAGTTCAGATGCTGGAATACAACATCATGGAGAGGACAAAAGGAAGGAAGTGGGTCCCCTGGACCCAGGAAGAATCTAAAATATGAATTGAAGCCCACAGAGAGGATAAAAAGAAGAATTTAAA
>RJWT010012009.1:0-22789 GCA_004365215.1 Cuniculus paca
TCTAGTTAGTAAATAATGTCCCGCGTCTGTGGCTTTCTCCATTGTCTTTGGGGCTGAGAGTAAGGCTGCAAATAGCTTGTCCTTGTGTTTTGAGCACTGACACTATGATTGCTTTGCATGTGGCTTATATGACACTCAAAGTTATGAGGAAATTGAGGCACCGGGAGGCTGTCCTGCCCCAGGTCCTGGTGTCTTATAGGAGCAGGCAATCAGCCTTTGGTACTCTTAACCACTGGGCCCTGGGAATCAACCTGGGACTTTTTATAATGCAGGGATTTCTTTTCAGGCATCCTGGTCATCCAAAGGAATGTGGAAGGAATTCAGGGGGCCTGTGACTTTGGCTGGGAAAAAGTTACCTCTTAGCGCGAGCACTAACCTTTCACTGAAGTTGATCATTTACATTACAAATGTAGGTGACTAGTCACAGTAGAATTGGCAGTCACTGGGATTTGTCATCAGCAGAAAACAGGCTTTTTCATACCATATTACAGCTGTTCTAATGTCTAGAGAAACAATTTTTGCTCATCATTACTTTCTGCCACTAGAACTTGTCATTTAGTACATTAATAAAAGGCACATATATTACTATAACATGCATTTATTTTTCATAGTGTAGATTTATTAAAAAACTCTTCTGGTGATACTTTAATAAAGTTGGTTTCCTTTGCAATCCTTTGTACGTTATTGTATGTTTTTAAGGCTTGATTCTGAGAAGGATCCCACAGGCTTTAGCAACCACTGTGCAAAAAAGTTAACAAATCCCTCCTATGGAGTCTCCCTGAGCCTCGCTCACTGGCCCCGGAGGCTCTGTACTTGCGAGAGTGAGTAGGGTAGAGTTGATTGACACTCTTCCTGCTTTCTACGGAGCTCCAGGAAGCGAGATGTTCCTGGTTCCTCTCTTCTCTATTGTGCATGCTGTCCCCCTACACATCCTGATGTTGCGCCATCATTGGGCTCCTTGCCACTGTTTGGGACCATGAAGTACTGCACCTCTCCCTCCCTCTGGGGAAGCCTCCCTGGGCCCCCAGGTGGGGTTGAGTGACACCCTGTGTACCTCCAGAGTGAGCTCCAGGGTGGCATCTATCATAGGAGGCTGGCTTAGAAGAAGCAAATAATGATGGAGTCATTCAGAGAGGCTGGCTTCAGTGCCACTGGGCAGAGGTTTTGGGCAGGGACACCTGGTCACCAATTCTGCTTCCTCCTTTGGAAGAAGATGCAGCCCTATAAGTGTTGGGTTAGCTTTATGAGTCTGGAGTGTCTATGAGCATTCCGTGAAGTGAGCTAGACGCTGTCAGGGGCAAGTGTCCGCCTGGTGCCAAGAGCCCTCAAACGTGGAAGGGCAGTGGTGTTGATGCAGCTGCAGGACCCTATCTTTGTGGAGAAGGCCTCTAGTAGCCATGTGACTAAGTAGCTGCCAGGGGCCAGGGACATAGTAAATGAGGCTGCACCTGCTTCAGCTCTGGACAGCAGTAAGCTATTGCTGCCTCCCTTTCAGCTTAGCGAGATGCTGTGGAGTCCCACTTGCGATGAGGCTGCAGATGCTGATTGGAGCATGTTGTTGTACAGAATTATTAATTTTGTCTTCACAAGCCTCCTAGAGGTAGCACTGTTACCCTGATGGTACACATTTGGAAACTGAGGCACAAAGAAGCACCTTACTTTGCCCAAGAACACACAGTGGTGGAACCAGGAGTAAAATCCGGCTCCTTGATTATGAAGCCAGAGCTCTGAACGCCAGACCTGTCACACTGTGTGTGAGACACATATTCCAGAAGGTCTTGTATAATTCAGAAACTTGCATAATTCAGGACAAATCTTGACAAAGGTTGGTAGGTGTTTCTGTTTATCAGCTAAAGTGGCACTGCTTTGCGGCGAGCATGCAAACACAGTTTACAATTCCCTGGGCCTGACAGCTTTAATATTCTTCATACTTAAAAAAATGTTAGAGATACATATTATTTCAAATTTTGCATATAAAGTGAGACTTTATTAATATCTTTATATCACAGTGTCAAATTCACATAATGCAAAATCTCATAAAACATGGAGACACTTATTGCCAAATGACTTTGATTTTCATCTCTCGGAGGAGGCTAGACTGTGAGCCAGTCCCGGGAAGGTCTGTCTTCATTCACCTGTGCCCCCTGAGCCTAGCACAGTGCCTGGCACCAAAGCAGGAATGGTTATTCTGTGAACACAATCTAATTTGAGGTGGCTCAGTTCAGGGATTACAATTTAGGAATGGGTAGGGGAAAAGGAGGCCTCCCTGGAAGGTTGTATTTCTCAATAGTTCACCCTGCATTTACCATCTCTTTCTTCTCCTCCATCAAAAAGGGAAGATGCAAGAGATGTTGCTAACTGAGCATGAAGAGGGGGAAGTGCAGGACACAAGCAAGGAAATGAGCGGCTGGGTCACAGCTCCTTGTTAAGGAACTATTTTTGGGGATGGCGATGGACTATGTACAGGGTATGTGACTGAGTTGGGGTGTTTGCCTGCCAGCAATGGAAACCAGTTGTGGATCACTTAACACAAAAGGTATTCACTTGAAGGTTCATATTGTCCACTGCATGAATTGAGGCTGGGAGGGGAGTCTTGGGGACAGCAGAAAACAGCAGGGGTCCCATGGGGCAGGACAAGGGAGAGAAGGCCCCACCAGAGTTGACCTTCAGACCTCGTCCCCCCATGCACATGGTACGGAGTTTCCTAACAGGGAGATTGCCTGTTGAAAGGCAGGGAGTGTGAGTGATGGTGCTGAAGGGGGCTGGGTCCCCACTTGAATTGCTGAATGGTCAGGCTGGAGGGACAGTGAAAGTCACCTAGTTCTTCTTCCTTGTGTCATAGTACAGGGGATTGAGGTCTTGGCCTCACTGTTGGCAGCAGTAACACAAGCTGGACCAGAGCCCTGTCTCCTGGGTCCCTCCTCCCCTGTGACAGGAGGAAAGGATGACTTTAAAGGGCACCTCAGTCTCCATCATGCTGGGTCCAAGGCTTTCCTAGCCATACCCTGGTGGGCCTTCCTTTCATGCACCCCAATTCTCTCTTAATCCAGAGTGGGTCCTGGAATGGTTCTGGGAAATGCAGGGGCACAAACCGGATCATTTCTAGGGGTGGATGGCACCATGAATGGCACTGTGGTATTTTAGGGTGGGTGTCAGGGGCTGGGGCCCTAACCAAACCCAGACCATTTTTCTTGGTGAGCAAGAATTCAGATGGGAGGGCAGCTCAGAGGGCAAAGCAAGGAGAGGAGATACCCAGGACTAGACAAACCCTGGACTGGTGTCATGCCCCTTTGGGTGCCAACTACTTGTGAATCACTAACCCAGATAATTTTATTACCAGAAGGTTATACAATTGCCTGATCTTTCCAACTCATTGGTCTTTATCCTGGGTGGAGGACTGGTGCAGAAATTAATGTTAGTTGAGCTTCTAGCATTTGCTAACACTTTACTTGTGTGATCTCATTTTTCCCCCCGGTACTGTGAATCAAACCCAGGGCCTTGTGCATGCTAAGTAAATGATATATTACTGAGCTGCACCCCCAGTCCTTCATTTTTTACTTTTTAAAAATTTGAAACAGGGTCTCACTAAGTTGCTCAAGCTGGGCTCAAACTTACTATCCTCCTGTCTCAGTCTCCTGAGTGGCTGGGAGTACAGTTGGGTCCCACTCCACCATTTGATCCAATATTTCCCTCAGTCCCACCAGGCAGTTACAATGACCATGCTACAGGTGAGGAAGCCGTGGCTCAGGACCCATGCAAGCCCCTCAGCTGGACTCTGGGGCAGAGCTGATGCTAGCACATGGACCCTGATTTGCTGGCTTTCAAGTAGATATGGGTCCAGGGAAAAACGGGAGAGGACATAGAGCCCCATTTCATTCCCTGACTGCAGAGAGGGCTGGGGGAACAAGGCAGTGAGAAAGAAGGGCAGATTCCCTGGACACAGCCCCCAATCCCCAGACCCCCTCCCTGGGACGGAGATATTGCCAGAAGCCTCAGCCAAGGCTCCTGAGGGGAACCCCTTTCCTTATCCAGGGCCTGAACAACCCCAGCTCTGTCTCCATCACCATCAGTGTTGTCACAGCCTTGGACGCTAGCAGAAGGAGCTGAGCCCAGCTGCTCCTGGGACAGAGACTTTGAGTCTTCTAAGTGCATCGTCTTCTTCCTCCATAAGAACCATGCTGAGAACCACCCTGAAAGACAGCATTTCCCACCTTCCCTTGCAAGTAGGTGTGGCCACATGGCCAAGCTCTGGACAGTGGGATGGAAGCAGAAATGACATGCACAGCTTCCAGGAAGTGTCCTTCAAAAAGGTGTGGGGGCTCCTGTTCTCTCATTTTTTCTTTCCTGCTGATGCAATGCAGATGTAATAAGTAGCACTAGAACCGCCACACCGGGCCAGGAGGAAAGAGAGAGGATGGAGATTGCAGCCCTGACCCCGAAAGAACCAGAAGAACCCTGGGCCCTCACCAGGAATGTGGTCGCGAAACCCAGTGCTGGCTTAGCTGAATCCCTCCTTGCTTTGCGATCTGGGCTCATCCTTGTGGACTTCTGGTAGTCATTGACAGTGACAGCTGCACATGTGTGCAGCCTCCTATACAAGGGTAGGAGGTGAGGGGGTGATGAGCGTTTCAGCTCCCTGGGGACAGAAGGAGGAGGACTGGGGCCTGTCTGGACAAAGGGGAATTTAGCACTTGCTGTCTGAGGAGGAAATGGGGTTGTGGAAGGGAAGGTCATGCGGGGCTCCTGGTTCTGCTACTTATGTGACAAGTGCCTTGGGGAAATTGCTCTCACTGAACCTCAACTTCCCCATCTGTAAGATAGGAGCAGTGATACCCACCCATGGGGTTGTTGTGAGCATCAGAGTCTAGGTATGTAAAAGCCTCAGTGAGGCAGCGGCAGCTGTTGTTTTTATCATTGGTTTGAGAGGCCAGGGACCCCAGCTCTCCCGGCTGAGGCTGACTTCACTCTCAGGGATCCTTCCACATCTCTGGCTGCCTCAGGGTTGGAAAATCCTATATAATGGCCAAAGTAACAAGGAGGGCTAAACTTTCAGAATGGGGGAGGACAGAAGAAGAGCTGGAAGGTGGGGGTCAGGAGAGGTATGAGGGTGAGTGTGTGGGGCTACGAGTGTGTGTGTCCGGGAGATGGAGGCCTGGGTGAGGCCAGAGCCCTGATCTGAGCCCTACTCTAACCCCGGCTTCTGAGGGACCCTGCCAAAGTCCAAGGTCACCAGAGAGCTGGTTAGAGGAGCGGAGACCAGAGCCAGGCTTCTCCCCTCCAGCTTTGCGTGAGCTCTTGCTGGAAAAACCTTCTCTCTCTTCCTCGAAGCCCAGAAGCCTGGGCATCCCTGATTAGGATGCTAATGGAGGGAAGGGAGTGAGGAAGTGGGGGGAGCCACAGAGCAGGAGAAACACCCAGGGACTGGGAGCCAGTGGCTAATTAAAGGCTCCATGTCAAAGAGGAATGCCAAGTAGGTAATTTCCATGCCATTTGAATAATGGGGAAAACGTTTACCATTTCTCAAGTTTGCTTGTTGAAAAGAGAGAGGAGAAGAAAGCAAAGGGAGGGGAGAAGGTTGTGGCTGCTGGGACCTCTTATTGCTGCTGTTAAGGAAGTTGGGGGGGGAGGAGGTGGAAATCCCAGGGGAGCATTTTTTTTTGTCTTTGCCCTCCAAGGTCCTGGGTAGTAGGTCCCTGAAACCTGGGCTAGGGGAATGGGCAGCCATGCAGAGTGGCTGTGATACTGGATCCCAGCAGAGCTAAGGAAAACCCGTGTGTGCACTGTACTCTAGTTTCCAAAGCCTGCCCACTTCCTTTGCCTCACTGGGTCACCATGATACACTGGGCAGGAAACAAGGAAGGGGTGGTGATGATGATGATGGTGATGATGATGATGGTGGTAGTCATTTGAGAACATCTCAGTCCCAAAGAGTGGGAATCTATTGTTCAAGGCCACATTTGTTCATTTACATTCGCTCATTCATTTATTTAACAAGAGGACAGACTGTGTGCCAAGCCTAATGCCATGTGATCAAAGATAAATGATATGGCCCTGCTTCCAGGAAACTCAGGTCCATGGGCAGAGATGGAGAGTGCAGCCATCCATCACTACCCGCGGGTGTCCATCTACCTGGAGCTCCCCTGAGGCGTGGCCTTTATGCTGAGCTTTTGAGCACATTCCAGGCTGGGGGAGTAGTGTATGTGAGGACTTGAAGTCCTCGGAGGGAATAGTGAGAGTCCAGTGTAAGAAGGCAACAGGGATCCTAGGGTGAGGCTGGGTGGGAGGTGGAAGGGACCATGGGGGCAGCCTGGACAGATCTTCGGGCCGCAGCACTTTAGAGAGAGGCTGAGGGGGTGGTGATGGACATAGGTCATTCCATGTCCATGGTTACTACTGTCTTTTGGAGTCACACTAAGGACCCATTCTCCTCCTATCCTCCTCAGCCTGGTCCACTGAGCTCTTTCATATCATGAACTCCCAAGAATAGGAAGTCAAGCCTTGGGGCTGGGGTTCCTATGGCTCTGGTTTACCCCATCCTTCCATTCATCTTGCCTTTTTACTTTCTGTATTCTGATACTTGGATCTCTGGATCCTTGCTGACCTCCCCAGTCTGTCCAGTTCCTAGGGGCACCTGTCACATGCAAATCAATTCATCTAGAGTCGATACCCCAACCACCTCCTTTGAGGGGCTCCTATATGTGAGGATTCCTCATCACCCCAGGAGTGAGCACCACACAACCAATGATTGTCACTACACCCCAGAACTCACCAGGACAATCCACTTAGCCAATTCTCAGCCTGTCCATCTAATCTCACCCTTTCCATTTCATGGAGAGACCATAGTAAAGACTCTTGTCCATATTTCCTGCCTCCTGAGCCATACTGCTGCTGCTCTGTGTGGCTTGTGTGGCATGGTGTGCCCCACACCTCCTCTTGGCATCTGTGAGGAAAAAACTGTCTTTTCAATGACAGTCATCTTCTGATCTGTGGGTCTCACCTTACCAGAATAATAATGAATCCTCCACTGTAAATAATGCCTTGAATCAGTTGCCTATAGATGTTTAACAAATTACCCCCAAACACAGTGGTTTAAAAAAAAATGAACATTTGTTGTCTCTCATGACTTCTTGGGCTTAGACATTTGGGGACAGCCTAACAGGGACCCTCTGGCTTGGAGTTTCTTGTGAAGCCACAGCCAGTATGCTGGGCCAGGGCTGCAGTCATCTCAGGACTCGATTAGGGGTAGAGAGTCTGTGGTGAGGCAGTCCACTCCCAGATGGCTCACTCACGTGGCTGTCAATGTGACCTCTGTTCCTCACCACAGGAACCTCTCCCTGTGACTGCTTGAGTGTTCTCACAATGTGGCAACTGACTTTCCCCAGAAAGACTAAGAGAAAGAGTAAGAGGACTAAGGTGGAAGTGAGCTTCAGTGACCTAACCCCGGAAGTCACACACCGGCCTTTTGCAACCCCCTCCCCTTACACATAATGGGAGAGAACCACACAGCAGCCTGTGTAGCAGGAGGCTGGGTCACTAGGGACTGTCTTGGAGCAGGACACCATACCCTTCCTTTCAGGGAACAGCAGGCAGAGCAGCCCCATAGCAGACTGTAAGATGAGGTGGCCTCTCTATTGAAAACAAAAAGGGCAGGGTCTTCTTGGGCCCTTACAACAGTCAGGCCTCCAGTGGCTCTGCTCCCACCCATCAAGTTTGCCATCCTTGTGATGTGGGAAGAATATATTTTGCTTTGCAGAACTGGAAAGAAGAATAGCAGAAACAGTGTTCTTATCCTTAATCCTGCTTCTTCACGCAGGTAATCTGGCTTCCCAGAGGACTTCACAGCAGCACTTTGCATAAGCACACAAGGGTACACCATTCTTTCCTCTAAGCGCTGTCTCGGCTTTAAATTTCCAGTGGACTTCTGTGCACTTTAATTTAAGTAAGGCCTCTCCTTCCTTCCCTATGACTGCATTGCTTCCTGGATGGCTCAGAGCAGGACAGGGCTTGGTGCTAGCTCTGCTTGGGGCCCTCACATTGCCCAAACCTTGTGCAACCCTGGCCCGGGGGCCAGTCTGGGCCAGCTCTTCTCTGTTGTCCTTCTCAGTCTCCCTTTGTGGTGAAGGCTGAGGAGTTCAGGACGTCTCAACTAGAAGGGACCTTGGGCCATCTTGTGCCATCCCTACTTTTTACAGACTAGACTCAATGAGGACCAGTGAGACTCCAAGGTTATATGGCAAGAGGGCTGCAGAAATACTGAGTGGGGCAAGGACCAGACCTCCTGATCCCCAGGCAGAGCTCTTTTGTTCTCTCTGCTGGGCATGTCCAGGAGGTAGCCTGACTGTGGATGCTTCAGACAGCCCCTGGGCCTCCATGGCTTTGACATGCCCATCTCTCTGAGAAAGGCAGGCCAGGTGCCAGGATGGCATGGATGGAAAGCGGAAGCTGTCAGTGTGGATGAGCCAGATCCCACACTTTCTAGTGTGTGTGTGTGTGTGTGTGTGTGTAAAAGAGGGTGGGAGATGCATATAAAGAAATGGATCAAACCCTCAGAGACTTTCATACTTGGTGGGCAACAACGGAGCAAGACATGATCAGAAAGCTAGCGCACAATGAGCAGACCCCATGGACCTGGGGCCTGACAGGTCCTTGAAAGATGGCTGAAGCTTGAGAAGTTCATACGCATGTGTGTGGGGCTCCCAGTACAGCTCTACCCTGCCGGACACAGGAATAGACCAAAGCAAGAAAGGCGGCAAGACGGGGAGTTCCTTGGTAACACACCAACTCCTTCTCCCGCCCTGCCACGGGCATCCCTTGGGCTCGCAGAAGGCTGGGAGGAGCTGATTATCTGTCCTATGCTTTCTCATTGGTCTCTGAGGCCTCATGGTGTACCCTTCCTAGCCTGTCCACTTCCCAGTGAGCCTATTCCTGGCTGGTTTGACTCGATAATTTCTAGGCCTTCATTTTTGGCCATTCCTCTCCCTAAATTGTCCCCCACTGTGAACTCAAAAAGGCAAACTCATTTCGATCTTGGCTTGAGTAAACCTTAATCTCAATTTTCAATATGAAGAGAAATGTGCTAGGAAAACACCATCCAGGTGCCCAGGAAGAAATGGCTCCTGAATCATTCAAAGATTAAATTTCTCTCCCCATTGGGTTAGAACAGCCCACCCAGGGCAGAGCCTGGCTCTGCGTTTTCAGATGGCAGGGAAAGGGTAGGAAACCATATGTGTTAGTGTCTGTTTGTGCCAGGTACATGATACCTTCACGTGTGGCTGAATGTCCCTGGAATGGGAGAAATTTTTTTCTTCCTGTAGTCAAGGATCCAGAAGACCAGAGTGGGGAGGTGCTTGCCCACGCTCATACAGTGGGGATATGACTGAGATGGCTTTGGAAGCTGGGCTGGGTGACACCAATTTCTAGGTGCTTTTTCTACACCACATAGGCAAGCAGAGGTGGCAGCTGGGCTTTACCACCCCCACCACAAGCTCTGCAGTCTTGACCCGCCAAGGCCCTCAAGGAGCTGTGAAGGGTTGGCCACCCAAGGAAGCCAGCATTTCCACCTGCAAGGGCTGGGTTAAAGAAAAGCACTGACACTAATTGGGGAGCAAGAGTCCCAACATCCGTATTTCCTGTCTTAGTTGTTTGGCCCGACAAAGGGGCTTTGTCTTGGTTGGCCCAGCAACAGCATCTTGTGCTCTCCCTGCCTCCTTCAGCTTAGTTCTCTAAGGCTGAAAGTGCTTCTCTCTCTGTCCCCATTTTTAGAACCACAGACAGAAGAGCTGGTGTGCAGCCCAGATGTCATGTTAGTGTGTAATCCTGAGCAACAAGTTGCTTAGCCCCTCTGGGCCTCAATTTCTCCACCTGCAAAACTGGAGGGAAAGGGTTGGATCACATGGTTGGCTAAGGGTCTATGATGACTTACTCCCCACTTTTTTTTAATGAATTTATTTATTTTTTTTTTAAATCAGACTCTTACTGTGTAATCCAGGTTGGCATTGAACTCAAAATTCTCCTGCCTCAGTCTCCTGAGTGTTGGGATTACAGATTTGTGTCATGGCACTTGGGTTTCCTTCCCATTTTGAGGATTGGTATTTAGCAGGGCAGTGGAAGCCAAGGTCGAAAGCCTGACTGGAAAGATGAGAGATGTCCCCAAGGAGAGGTGTCTCCATCCAAACATACTCTGTTGGAGAGGGATGCCATTTGCATGTAATTTGCTCATTCACTGAAAGTCAAATGTTCTGATGTACCTGCTCCAATTTCTCCCTCGTATTCCACTTTCTCCCACTTTCTGCTTTCGTTGTCCCGCCCTAATTTATGGCAGCCCTGGAGCTGTCTGGCAGGCTGGGTTGCCTTGCTCCAGAAGGACTGAGTTTATCAGGAAGGCACTATTGGGATTCAAATGTAACCTCTGCCTGGCTTTAGAGTATAACTCAGTTTTATGGTATCTATGCTATGCCTGGAACTGTCATCATGACTCAGATATTCATCATTTCTAAAGAAACAAAACCCCAGAGAGTATGAGCAACTAGTCCAAAATGACATGGTGGGGTGGCACAGTCACCATTCAGATCCCCGCCTGTTTCGCTCTGAAACCACATTCTCCTCCCTGCTCTATGCTGCCCACCTGCTGGGTGACATCTACTGGGTATAAGCATTGACCCAGCTGCTGGTGATGATAATAATACAATCACCAGTGAGTGTGGCTTATGAGCCAGGTGCCTGGGTGCCACCTAGAAATAAGACCCTACCCCAGAGCTGAATCAGGGTCTGCATTTATCAGGACCCCCCAGGAAACTGGAGAGCACAGGACAGATGGGAAGTCATGCTCTGGAACTCTGTCATCCATGCTGCTGTGAGCTTCTACAGCCCCTGATGCCACCCCCAAACTCTGTAGCCCTGGCCTTGCCAAAACCCTCAAAGGGTTGGTGAAGACCCTCAGAGGTCTTCAAGCCTGGGGATTTTACCAACTGGTTATTAGAGCACTGGGGTTCCCAGTGTTGAGGTGTTTCTGGTCTGGGGGGTGGGACAATGCCTAGTAGGTAGGACCCCAGAAGTCTCCCCACTTAACATCATTCAAACCCTAGGTTAGGTATTAATAATTTTGCATGGACCACTATTTCATCAGAATGAGGTGAGACTATTAGGGTTTGTTGCTTCAAAGAAGTTTTTTTTTTTTAAAAGATGACTTATTCCATTTGTTTATTTTACAAGTGAAGAAATGGATGCTTGGAGAAAGGCAGGGACCTGCCCAAAATCACAGAGTCTAGGATGAGAATTCAAGTATGTTAGTAAGTGTAGTTTTGGGCTGCCAAAGTGACAGCAAACTTGCCTAACAGTGGCTTAAGCAAATTAAGTTTTATTTCATGCAACAAGGAGCCAGGGAACAGAGTGCTGATCACTGATGCCACCACAGCCCAGCATGGCATCTGCGGCCTAGATATATTCAGCCACCCTTAGCTTGGGGCTTTTATCCTACAGGAGATGGCTGCTACTGCTCCTTACCCTACATACCGTATGTCCAGGCAAGAAGAAGAGGGAAGGATGATTCAACAGAGGATGATATAGTCTTGTCTTTTCATTCAGGAAGGGATACCCTTCTCAGAGGCATCTGACTATTTGCTTTAGGTCAGAACTTAGTTCTGTGTTCATTTCTAACAGAAAGATGGACAAGGGAAGGGGCTTGGGTCAAACCACCCAGTGGAAGCCAGATGTAGTTGTGCACATCTGTCATCCCAGTACTCTGAGAAGTTGAGGCAAGAGGATTGCAAGTTTGAACCCAGCCTGGGCAATTTAGTGACTTAGCAAGACACTGTCTCAAAATAAAAAATAAAAAGTGTTGGAGATGTAGTTCTGGGCTCAATCCTCAGCGCTACAAAACAAAACCAAGAAGCCAGGTGTGGTGGTATATGCCTTTAATCCCAGAGACTGAGGCAGGAGGATCACTGAGGTTAGCCAGGTCTATGTAGTGAGTTCAAGGCCAGCCTGAACTAGGTAGAAAGACCCTGTCTCAAAAAACAAAGCAAAATGAAATGAAACAAAAACAAAACAAAACAAGCAAAAAAACTCCCCAAATCTGAAGAGCAAAAATCATTATCATCATCATCATCGTCATCAACAACAACAACAACAACAACAAATCAAACCAAACCAAACCAAAGACTAAACCAGAAACAAACAAATAACACCCCACCCCCACCCTGGCAAACAAAAACAAAAATCAAGACAGACCACTTTAATGGTGGATATTTCCCTGGCTGTGGAGCCTGTTCTGAGAGTCTCCTCAATCCCAGACTGGTAGGCTTTAGGATGGGATGGGATGTTTGAAGCAGACAGGCAATCACTGAAGATTTCAAGTTTGAACATCCCATCTCGTAAGGGTTATGAGAAGGATGAGGCACGGGGACAAAAACTTTGTTAAACAAAGACTGACATACTTGGAGACACAGAGACAGAGGACATGGATTAGAGTGAGAACCACTAAGGCTAATTCTAATTCTCTGACTCTCTCCACAGCTCACAGCCCCTAATGAAAACATGTGTAAGAAACCCGCAGGGTTAATTTTGCTGAAAAAAATTCCAATAAAGCTCCATTAGATTTTCGCGTTAAATTAATGTAATGGATGCTTAAAAGCCATGCTAATTAGGCTTCGTTATTAACAGGAATGTCAGGTGGACGGGATGTGGCCCGAAGCTGACATTTTATTCAAGCAACCTATGGGAGACGGATTTGTCAGTGGTCGGGAGACACGGCATCATCTGGTCCCAGCTCCCTGACTTTGGCTCTCTGCTTGGAATTTCTTTAATCATTCAGGTTCATTGCGTGGGACTAGAATATTCTCTTCACCAAGAAGACAGAGAGCAAACTGTTCTCTGTTGGATTTATTTATATATTTATTTATTGTGTATGATTTCAATTTTCTCTTCTATGGTCATCTTTATGTCTCTGTTAGGGTCATGGCAAGAATGCGCCCTTGTTCAGAAACATTCAGTTGCCCCCTATTCTTATCAAATGAGTCCAGAATCCCTGACTTGGTCTTGTGGGATTGGGCCCAAGTTCACCTTTTTGGGGGCTTTCCTATTTATCTTTGTACCAAGTGCTGTCCCTTCCCTGAGCTGCGCCTCCCAATCTCCCCTTGACTTTAGTTATTGTCCCCAAGTCCTCTTATCTCAGCCTTCCAGCACTTCTTTTATTCTTTCTTTTAGGGCACAAGGGACGGGCTGCTTGCTGCCTCCCTTGCATGGAGTACCTGGCCTGTTTGGAGTGGGTCTCCATGCACTTCCTGATTCATTTTCCCATTTCCCTCAACCTCTCTGCTGGGTCAGGTAGAGCATCTCCAGGTGGTGCCTTAACCTGCATCAGGGTTTGGGGCCTGGGAACTCCAGCAGCGCATGACACTGGGGGAGAGGCCATCCTTGGGAAAGGGGAAACTTACAAACCAGAGGAGAATAAAAGAAGGGAAGGTTAGAGCTCTCCTTTTCTGATCCTCCTGGGCCTCTGGCCCTGGATGTGTGCTGGATCCTGAAAGGGGTTTGTGCATCTGTAGAAGGACGCGCCCCACCCCCTCCAGGCTCTTCTACTTTTTGGTAGCGAAGAAGAGGCTGCTTTGTTCCCAGCAATTTGAATTTGGTGCCAGCTGTTGGTAGGAGTTGGCCGTAATATGGTATTCAGCGTCCTTAGGGCCCATGGAAAGTTGCAGATCAAAAGTGGGGTGGGGGAACTCTGAGTCCTTCAGGAAGCTGAAGCTGCCTACAGCTACGCTTTGAGAAGAAAGAGAACCCAGAGTTACTTTCCAACAATTCTCTCCCTGCCTCATGGTCCATTTGGGCCTGGAGGCTTTGGGACATAAACCTTTTCACAGGGCACTGGGTTTCTCCCAATCTGGACCTAGGGGAGAGAGGTCACTTGAACCTCTGTGTCTTCTGTCCTTAAGAAGATACCACGTGTTTATTCAGTCCCTGGGCCTGGCCATTCCCTGGATCGTTAGTTCAGACTTTACCTCTGAGGTTCACCCAGATACCCAGGAGCAGGGTGAATTCCATGGCACACTCTAGGAAGACTAACGAGGGTGATTTCTGCTGGCGCGGGTGGGCAGGAGGGAAAGGACACAGATCTTGGAGCTTTGTCAGTCACCTGAAGGCCTTTTTAGAGTCCCACCAGCTTGGAGCAAGGAGGAAGTGGTGGAGAGCCCCACCCTGTCCCAAGAGGTAGCTGGAAATGAGTCAGCCCAGCGAAAGGCAATGCAGTCTCTGAACCAAGTGCTCCAGACTGCAGGAACTGCTGGAGGAGGAGATGTCCACTGAGGCACTGGCTAAAGTCAAAGGGCCAGCAGGTTAATGTGTGTGTGTGTGTGTGTGTGTGCGCGGGTGCGTGCGTGTGTGTAAAATGCAGGACCTTCCACTGCAGAACAAAGTGGTGATCCCCCAAGACTGGGTTTGTCACAGACAGATACTTTCTGAGACACTGTCTGAGATATAAATCCATGCTGGCTGTCAGCAAGTAGCCTGGCCATAGCACTGACACTAGGAGTGACAGCAGGAAAGAGACCTAGGCCTTCCCTTGCTGAACCTATGCTTGGCCCCCTGCTCCCAGCCCCCTATAACTCTTGTCTCTAAGGCAGGTTGAGCGGGATTTGTCCCTGAGCCTTTGCATAATGCCAGATGGGACCCACCTGGCCCGACACTGTCTCCCTGGACCTTATCTGAATGCCTGAATGATCTCTCTGTCCCAGATGGCAGGAAGGAAGGAGGTTCTGGCAAGGAACACAATGCCCAGGGGAATGGCCAGGGTCTAGAAGAAATGACACATGTATGTGTGTGAGTAGGTGTACATGTACATGTTATGTATATGAGAGAGAGGGAGAGAGAAAGAGACAAGTATGGTGGGACTCCCTGGACAGGAATGGAGAAGGAGTGTTCCAGGACCTGCCCTGCTACCTGACATTGGGCAGATGTGGGTAGGTGTCTGAGGACCTCTGAGAAAGGGTGGCCCCGGACACCCACTGAGAGATTCTCAGGCCTCCACCCTTGGCCACAGCTCGTGACTTCAGGCTTGTTGACTTCCATGGCAGGAGAGAAGCAGGAAGGCAAAACTGCTAGAAAACACCCAAGAAAGCTTTGCCTTGCTGGCTGGGATGTAGATAAGAAGAGGGAAACAAAGGCTACAGGGTCTTCTGGGAAGGGATCTGTACCTGTGCTATGGGTTAATTAGAGGCCCAGTTGCTGAAAGATTAACCCCTTCCTTAACCCTGCCTATAGTCAGAGGCCACAGGCATTGAACAGAGAAATGTGGAACATGGGTCCTGTCTGCTTCCTGGACCTCAGAGACTAAGACTTCCCACAGGACCAGCAGGAATAGGAAGCCTATGGTTTCTGTCCATTGCCACTCTCCACCTGCCTCTGTTCTTTCTTGCATTGTAACTCAGTTACGAGCAGCCATGAAGAAGGCCTCCATCTTGCCTACCCTAGGAATGGATCCTAATTTTTTTAAAACCCAAATGTACTAATCCTATTTCCTTTGTTGGTAATGAATAATATGGGTCTTGTGATCACTGTGGCAAACTACTCACTCTGTTTAAGTTTGTAGCTTATCAGCAAGAATTTTATAGTTGAGAGCAAGGTAAAACACATAAATAATGAGTACATAGTACACATAGCACATATGTAAATGGCATGTTCCAGTAAAACTTTACTCACAAAAATGTGTCTGGCCAGATTCAGCCTTTTGGCCATGATTTGCCAACCTCTCATTAAACTCATAGAGCCTGAGCTTCCTCATCTGAAAAATGAGGCTAGTATTTCCTCATTTCTCATCTCCTCCTGGGGCAAATTTGAGCATCACAGGAGTTGATTTAAAACTATCACTACATAAACTATAATATACACACACGTCCCCCTTCTCATGAGAACCAAAGGTTTTGGTGCTTACAAGAGAAGTGCCTGATTTGCCACTTCGCATGGCTGTGTGACTTTGGGAAAGTCACTTAACTTCTCTGAGCATCACTTTTCTCTTTTATCAAATAGGGAGGCTGAGGCCTACTTCTCATGGTGTTGCAAGGGTTAAGCCTATAAAGTGCTGCTCTGAGTCCTAAAGAAAAGGTAGTATTATTAAGGATTAAAGCCTCCTGCTCCCAACAGGGCCAATCCCACTCCATCTCACCCACCTATCTTGGCATTTGGGAAATCTGTTTCTTCCTCCAGTGCCTGTTGGCCCAGGAGCCGCCCCCACCCCGGGGTGGGGGGAGTGGGAACCTTCCCTCCCCCAGCCATTGTGAGCTCCCTCTCCTCTGCCCACACAGGGCCCACCCCACTGTACTGCTCCCCCATTTAACAGAACGAGTAATTAACAATGTTAATTCTAATCTCATTTGCTAATGAAGGCAGTCTAATTGCACCATAATTGGCAGCGGCAACAGCAGAAAAACACAAAATAAACCCTGCGTGTGTAATTCGGTTTAACTTCTTTATAATTACCTTGCGGGCTGGGACTGCGTGGCCCGGATGGAGTGGGGTGGGGAGTTTGGGGAGTTAAGGGGAGCAGGAGCCAGGGCCTGAAGGAGGGTGAAGGGGATTAGGCTACCTCCCCATTAGACTCTGCCCAAGAGCTCCAGACAACTGTTCCTTCCTTTCATCCCACTTTCCTCCTCTGGCCAGAGTACTCCCCGCTCTGCAGGCTGACTGGCCTAATCCTGGGGACCACAAGCCTCCCTCCAGGTCTTCAGTAACTTGTTCTTCCTGGCTATGTCCTCCACAGCTGGAATTCGAGTCCAACACGTGTCCACCTGCCTTTCCAGTCTCCCATCCAACTCTTCCCTTATCCTCCAGTCAAAGCCACAGAGCCTGTCTTTGGAATGCCGCTCCTGCCCCTGCCCCTGTCATCCTGCTGGAGGATCTGGAACCTGGTCCTGGACCAGACCCCAACAAGCAGGCCTGGTACTCCTTCTCCTTTACCTGATGGGAACCTGCATTAGCCTACATAAGTTCACACGGGACTATTGGCGTGTTTGTCACTAGAATGCTCTTTTCATCTATGTACTCCCAGTGCCTAGCTTGATTCTATTTCTGTAGGATGCTCGAATAAGACATAGGTGACCACAGGGAAGGTTCTGGAAGCAGTTGGCGAGGGGTGTTAAGAGTCCTGGGTTCTAGCCCTGGCTCTTGCTGAGCCGCTCTGTGACCTTGTACAGCTCTGTTTGTTTAGCAAAGACTTGCATTTCATAGTGTCTCATTTTCCACCTGCTCTCAGTGTCTGAGACTTTTGAAATCTGCCCTCATCTTCCCAAAAGACAGCCAACATCCTAAAGTTAAGGCCCCTCTCTTTTCACTGGAAGTGGTTTCCTGCGTAAACCTCTTGTGCAAGCTTCTCCCATCTCCACCCCAGAACCTCATTCTGAAGTGGATGATTCTAAATAAATAACATCGTCTCTGAACCTGACCATAATATCTCCCACGTCTTAGCCAAGTAAGCAATACCTTAATAGTTTCCCTTGCCCAGTTTTGGAAAGAAGTGTGTGCCTGGGGTATTTGTTCTGTTTATACATATAATTGTTTCCATAGCAACCAGCTGAGATTTAGGATGAGCCACAAACTGCTTCGGTTAAGGGGTGGGAGGTGAATGAATTTACATCTAGGGGTTGGGGGTGCTTTAGTATTCTGCTGAGCCAGGAGTCCCCCCAGACTGTAGCCAGCATGGTTATCCACTCCTGATGTATGCAGTTATCTTGTCTTTTGGTTTTATTCTTTCCTTGGAAACTTCCCTCATGGAGCACCACATTCTTTTTCTCTCTACGCACCAGCATGTTGGATTTCCCCACTGCCACCCTTTGGCTCCTTTCCTATTTGAGTATCATGCTTCCTGGATTCCACACCTTCATTTTTTCTTGGTTTACCTCCTTATTTTGGTGAAGTCTGGGAGACAAATTTCTGAGACTGCTTACGGGAAGTTTAATGCTGTTCAGTTTCCTGATCCTTTGCATAAGACCAGATTTTATTTTTCCCCCTCTTCCATGGCTTTCATATCTTTTCTTTTTTTTTTTTTTTTTTTTTGCAGCACCGGGGATTGAACTCACGACCTTGCGCTTGCCAGGCAGGCGCTTAGGCTGCTGAGCTAGATCCCCAGCCCTCATATCTTTTCTTTATCCTTGGTGTTCTGAAATTCCCAGTGAAGTGCTTCGGTATCCAAGGGCCTATTAATCTGGAAATTCATGTTCTCCAGTGCTGAGACATTTTCTTGAGTCACTTTGGTGAAGACGGGGTTACCTCTAATTCTTCTCTCCCTCTGGATTTCCTATTAGTTAGATGTTGCGTCTCCTGGACTGATTTTTCTCCAATTATTTTTCTGCTGTTTTTCATTCGTATTCTTTTTGATCTATTTTCCAGTAGATTTCCTCAACATTTTCCACCAATTCTGTAATGCAGTCTTTTATCTATCTTTTTAGTTCATTCCCAGAGTTCTTTTTCATTTGTTCCTGGATTTTTTTAAAAGTAGGAGATAGACTGCAGTATCTTCTCTTATTTCTCTGAGCATAGTTTTAGGGGTTTGGAGATCCTGCAGCTTCTGCTTGGCTTCTGTTTAATCCAAGCACCCTCTCCCCATTTTTTTCTGTTTGCTCCATCTTTCCTAATGGATCCCCTGGCTGCCTGGAAAGCCCACATGTGTGGGTCTGCAGAGTGTCCAGAGAGTGTGGAGGGTGGTGACAGGGGAGATGTAGCTGCAGGCAGTACCTCTGGGGCTGCCTTGTTTCAGCAGAGAGGACCTCCCCGTGCAGTAGCACAGGTGGTAGGACTGGAGACCCTTCAGGACTTTGCTTGGAGTTTTGCTCAATGCCTCACCTTCCCTCAGCAACTTGTTTGCGCAGCCCTTCCTCACATGATCACCCCAGAGCCCAGTAGCTGGGGATTAGAGGGAGAAGAGGTTTTCTCTGCCATATTTAACTGGAAATCTGAACATAACTCCTTAAGTAGCATTCACACAGAAGTGAGCAAGAATTGGTTGAAAAGGTGAGAGGTGGTTTCACTCCCATCTCCTTTGCTTCCCCATACTCCCCATGTGGAATTTAATGAGAAGTGAAATGCCATTGGCAATGAGGGCCCAGTGGTAAGGGGAATTTGGAATCAGGGCTGCTAGAAACAGCCTGGGTCCAGGGCACCTGCAGTAAAATTGCTTTGATGTAGTAACTGATGATGTGAAAATTAAAAGTTGAAAATCAAAGGCAAAGCCTGATGCTGGATGGAAGGCACTGAGGGACACCTTGGAGATATTTTCCTCTCCTCTCAGCTCCTATTTTTCTCTTCAGGCCTATTATTGTTACTCATGCACCTGTATGTGCATGTGTGTGTGTGTGTACATGTGCATTTGCCCTTATGTGAGCATATGTGTGCAGATATATGTATACACATGACAGCTGTGTATTTGCGTGCGTTTGTTTATGTGTGTGGAAGCCTCTATGTGTGCAAACATCTGCTTGCATGGAAGTATGTGTGTGGTGACTTAGAATGAAATCATGAGCTTCAGTTTGGTGCAGTAGGAAAAGCTAAGGATTTAGACTGGACCTGATGGAAAAGCACTCCTTGTCTTAGTCTGTTTGGACGATTATAATGGAACACAGAGACTGAGTGGTTTATAAATAACAGAAATCTATTTCTCAGAGCTGTGGAGCCTGGCAAATCCAAGATCGAGGTGCTGGCAGATTCTGTGTCTGGTGAGGGCACCTTCTGAGTGTGTCCTGATACAGTGGGGAAGCAAAATGCTCCCTTGGGCCTCTTTTTATAATATCACTAATTCCATTTATAAGGGGAGCCCTAATCACTTCCTCAAAGCCCCACTTCTTCATACCATCCCCTTGGAGGTTGGGACTTCAGTGCATGAATGGAAACATTCAGATCACAGCCCCATGCTCGTTTTATTGTAGGTAGCTCTTTCGATTTCTTCGAGTCTTTGTTTCTTACCTATAAAAACAAGATGTCTGATAGCAAAGCTGGCTATTGTGTGGAGGGGTCATGAGAGTTCTTGGAGCAGTATTCAAGAAATGCTTTGTATGATGTCAGATTTAGGCAAATGTTGTCCCTTCATTCACTCACTCGCTCATCTGAGGAATTCCTAGCAGGCCTGCCATTCGGAGGAGCGCACTTTACCCCGGTACCTGCCGTGCGGGGGTGGCACACAGATCCTGCCCAGGGGCCAGGGCTGGCTGAGGGAGGAAGCAGTCTCTGGTGGATAGGTCTCAGGACTCTTTCAGGCAGAGGAGTGCGAGTGCAGAGGTGTGAGCCCTAGCAGGGGTGACAGTGCTGTGACAGGGGCTGCTTGTTGAGGACAGTGGTCCAGCGCTGGGCTCTGTGATGCTCCAGCCCGCTGCCTCCCTCCTGCTGGGGAGGTCCACGCCTATGCTTGCTCTTTAATTCACTCTCCAATTTAACAAGTATTTATTAAGCTCCACCCTGTGCTGATCCAGTTACAGGCTCTGGGGATGTAGCGTGGACCCCCTGGGACAGCCTGAGGCCTGTGTGGTCCCGTTAGTAGCCACCTCCATTCACCCCCACGCGCATGCCCCACTCTCTGGCTGGCTGAGAAGCTTTGCCCAGAACAATGTCATGGCAGAATTTTATGCTAGATTTTCCCCTTCCAGGGGAACATCTGCCAATAGCTTTTACGATGCTGAATAAAAAGCCTTTTTTTTTTTCCCCTTTAGATATTTTTATTTCACCTTTAAAGGATGTACAGTAAGGGTAAGAACATCTCGATGAAATCTCCGCAGTAAATAACTCTTGGATCCCTTTCTTGTGCAAGCGAGAGGACAAAAGGACAAGTCTAGTTGGAGATGGCCTTCTCATCCTCCTGGGCCCTTGCCTGGGCCAAGGATAGTGCAGTTGCCTAAAGCACCATTGGGTGGGGTTCTGCACAACACTACTCTGCAACAGGGGCTCCGGCCCTCCTATGGAGCCACTGTCCCAGCCCTTCCCCCACTCACTCTATAGGAAGAGGCGAACAGTCCTTGGTCACTTACTGTATGCACCACAGGCTGTGCCGAGTCCTCCACATTGGCATGAGAATCAAGGGAATAGAACTTGGCATCTGCTCTACCTGAGTTGGGTTGCCACCTCATCCACTGTGAGCTGTGAGGTCATTTGACTTTTTCATGGCTCAGTTTCTGCATCTGAAAAATGGGAACAGCGATAACATCTACCAACTAGAGTTATAGGACGAATAAATAAATTCAGGGGAATAAACCACATAGGAGAGTGCTGGGATCTAGAAAAATTACCAAATGCATTAGTTGTTTGATTGCCTGTGTTATTTCATCTTTGTATCATCTGAGCTGGCCCTGACCAGGTGTCTGCCTTACCTCCTTACTGAAGGGTGTTTACCTAGCCCAGGCAGGCCCAGCCTTTTGTTTGAAGTGAGTTATGAGCCTGCAGGAAGTTGAGGCTTGGTGAGGTGGGGTGGCCTGCCCAAGGTCAATCAGGGAGCACGCTGGCAACTGCAGGGAGTGGGGAGTCTCTTTCTGTCCATAGCAGCCCTCAGGAGGCCTGTGTGCCCCAGAAAGGCCTACTTCTGAGGAATCAGAATGTTCCTCTTAGTGCTGGAAGGTCAGTAAGGAAGGGCAAGGGTGGGTAACTTGCCCAGTTTGGAGCCAGGGTCTGCACATAACTACCTCCTCCAAGTCCTGGTTCTGGCCCCTCTTCTCTGCAGTGAATCTACTGAGTTTGGATCCATCCATTTGGGGGCCACAGACTTGTGATGTCCTTTGGCCTCTAGCTGCAGCAGATGTGCTCAGTGTTCTCAGTAGTAGAGACTAAAATGCTCTGCTGAGTGATCTTGTGTGTTGTTGCTGGCGGGGGCAGTGAGGGGCCAGAGGCCCAGGGTCAACGATGACACATGCACGGTCTCTGCTGGACTGAGAGGCGCCGGCCGCAGCCGTTTTTAATGAGGCTGTCAGCTGGGCCACTGGGCCCAGAGAGCTCACTGGGCAGGAAGTCATCAGTTTAACAGATAATGACACTGAGGCTTGGGTGGGTGAGGGCTGGGGGTCAGCAGGGCAGCGCTGGAAGGATGCTGTGGGACACGGTTCAGTGGCGCAGGGGCCACTGTAATGGTCAGCTCGGCTCAGCTTGGCAAACCTGCCCTCAGCATCAGCTCTGGACCTGGCACTGAGCTAGTGCTGAGCATAGAAGAGCAAGACCTGCTCCCTGACCTTGGGTGGTTCATGTCTGGACAGACGTCTGTACAGGTGGGGGTGACACCATGACAGGATAACTGCACAAGGAAAGAAGACGGGACGGCAGCTCTGGAACTCAGTTGCTGAGTTCATCCTTGGTTTGTTCCTTTTTGGCTTTAGGAGCTTGTGCAGGGCATGGCCCCACTCAGCTCATCTTTGAAATGGGTGTAACCTACCTGTGAGCGGGTAAAAGCCATCCTAAACTCAGTGACGTGAAACTACTGCCTTGCACTGTGCATGCACTGGTTCTATGGTGAGCGACAGGGAAGTGGGAGAGGGTGACTGTGGGCTTTGGATGGAAGACTTGAGTGACTGAGAGTGATGTGAGCAGCTGGCAACATCTGGAGGCACCTCATTCACTCGTGCATCTCCAAGGCTGGGCTCAGCTGGGGCTGTCGGCCAGGGAACCAGCAGGGCCTCTGTGTGGCTTGGATTCACTGTACTGGTAGAGGTGTTACAAAACCAACAGCTTAAAAACACTACCCAGATTTGGATAATGAAATGAAGTCCTGAAAGACAGTAATGTAGTTGTTAATATACATTAAGTATTATTATGAGAAATATTACTTAAATGCTAA
>RJWT010012010.1:0-22780 GCA_004365215.1 Cuniculus paca
GGCGGGTCCACCCACAACCTGGCACTGCCGGCAGAAGTGGATAGCAGTCTTGGCCCTGGTTGTAACCTACCAGAGTCCAAGATGGCACCTGGCCGATTACTCTCCCTCTCATGGCGGGGATGGAGTCCCAAATACTCACTACCAGACAGTGCAGATCTCCACGTCCACCACTCTCCTTCACCCCCACGCCTCTCCACAGAGACGTCTGGGGTCGACCGTGGCTGCGACCATGACCGCAATCGCGACCGTGTGTCTCCAGGCTCAGCAGCTCTTCTGACAGGGTGAATCCAGCTTCAGGCTGAGGCACTGCCAGCCACCACTTTCTTCTTTGTTTAAATTCTTTTTATTCTCTTTGTGGGCTTCAATTCATATTTTAGATTCTTCCTGGGTCCAGGGGACACA
Source organism: Cuniculus paca (assembly GCA_004365215.1). Taxonomy (NCBI): domain Eukaryota; kingdom Metazoa; phylum Chordata; class Mammalia; order Rodentia; family Cuniculidae; genus Cuniculus; species Cuniculus paca. The sequence goes on from RJWT010012010.1 coordinate 403, forward strand.
CTTCCTTCCTTCTTGTCCTCTCCATGATGTTATATTCCAGCATCTGAACTGTTTCTCTCAAAGAGACTGTTTACTCTGCTGCTTACTGTTCCACCATCTTTGATCGCTCTTTTCAAGAATAATATTTTTAGGGGCTGTGTGGTTCATTTTGTCTCTTATCACTCAATATATAACTACATATGAGAATATGATTTTCTTATATATATACACATTATATTCAGTACTCCCTGGGTGCAACCTCTTTTCTATGGGCTTCATATGTATTATCTTTACAGTGCTATGGACTAATGATCATTATTCTTATTTTCTAAATAAGGAAATGACTCAAGAGGATAAAGTAATTTGTCCACAATCTCATAGTCTGTAGGAGGAATTCTGGAATGTGAACCCAGGCAATTAACTTCAGAGTTTTGTTTGTAACCAATATATTGGACTATCTCTCAAATTAGACATTGTATCAATATGTATGTCTTTCCCCCCTTACCTCAAAACATTTGAGGAACTCATTTGAAAATATATAATTACCAAAAAAAAAATCCATTAGATTCTGCCATTTTCAAGGATTTTTCATAGCAGATAAAACTTACATTTTAAATAATCTTCATTATAAAAGTTTGGATGGACTTGAATTTTTTAGAATGACAGCTACTTTAAGTTCAAGTTTATCAATTCCAGTCAACGTTTTGCATAATGTTGTTGAACTTGCATACAAGCCTCTGAAATTTGCACTTCATTTTTTTTTGTCCTCTAATAATGTAGTGATCCATTTGGAAGGACAATTTATACCATTTCAGTGAAAAGGTTACCACTGTTCAGCAATTTTAAAAACGACCCACTTGGTGGCATCCTTTCTGAAAACAGATCTTACCAATTTGCAACCAAAACCCAATTGAAAGTCTCTATAATTCTGCTGACAAGGGAAATGAAAATTATGATAATAGAAAATCAAAGTTCATCAAATTAACCTTCCTATTATGACAATGGTCAAAGTGACCATCATCACCTGAGAAATACAATGAGATGTTGTTGAGCAAAAGAGCAAATGTCTTGTTCTTAGCCATTGTGTGCATTTGTCATGTGCCCACGCTGTCTCCCTTGAGTGTGTGGGAGCAACTGGCCACAGCATTTGTTACATTTCCATTGCCAAGATTCCCGCTACAAGCTTAAATATTTTTTGACTTAATTTAAAAAATGCTGGCTTGTGACTTCCTCCACAGATTCTATGGTCCCCTCAATGGATGGAGCTATTGGGTTAGTGCCAGGGTGGAGAAAAATTACTGTTCATGAGATGTAGAATCAAGAATAGGAATTACAGGAAGTTTGGTGGAGTCACACATTGAGTATCAGAAGTGACCCTTTGCGAAGTTTCAAGAGGTGAGTCCTTGAGAAGTTTCAAGAACCTCTGGCAGGGTACTGGCACTTCCCAGTTTTCTCCTTTGTAAATGGAGAATGATGATAGCATTGAACTCAGAGAACTGCACTTTATTCCACACTATTCATTTAAAGATACTCAGAATAGTGTTGGAGTCGTTGCTGTATGAGTTGTTGAAAGCTAGCTTTGTAAATAATTGCCAAGGGAAGGTGTGCCTGGCCAAGCATAGGAATGGAAGGAATTCTCAGTGTTGTTGCAATCGCTCTCTGCAGGCATCTGCTCTGGGTGAAAAGTGCTTCCCAGAATTAAGGTGCTAGGAAACACTGTTATCCCAGTTGGATCTATGCTGGGAATCTACTCACTGCTGGAGAACTCTGTGTTTGGAGACTACACGTTAGTGTCCAGGAGTTGGAGTGGTATAATTTCGTCAAAGAAGTCGGGTCAGACCAGAGAACATCAACCAGCATGCTTCTCTGAATAGCAGGGGTCAAGGAGGGTCTTACAGGACTCAGTAGAGGACAAACGAAGTGTTTTTCTTTATATTCAACACTATTCTCAATCCTTTGATGTCAGTTGTGTGTGGGGTTTTCCCATACTGACCAATTTTCTGATGGATGTCTTGCAGTTTAATTCAATAGTGATACTGTTATTAGTGTCAGAATCCATAGGTTACCAGTTTAGTCCTGCAAGATTGCCCTCTTCTCTTCAGATGCCAGCCACAAGTGCGGGCTGTCGCTTGCTCTCTATAAATCAGGAGTGCCCGCCTTAGGCTTGATAGTTTGCTACGACGGCTCAGAGTTAGGGATCTGTTCCATCTACAGTGCATTACAGAGGGTCAAGTAAAGGATGTGGAGGAACAGGCTGAACAAATGATTTGACAAAGGGAGCGGATAAAGGGGAACACGGGGCACAGTCTGGGATGGCCCTGACTTGAGAACCTTTTGTCCTGGTGGAGTTGGGATGTGCCACTCCCCTGGCCTCTTCATTAACCAAGAAGTTTTCCAAATCCTGTCCTTTGGGTTTTTATGGAGTTCCTTGGCCATTAGTGATGCATACAATCTCCAGCCTTTTTTCTCTCCCCAGAGGAGGAGAGTGGTGAGGGGGGAATGGGATTGAAACTTCCAACCCTCTAATCACCGGGCTGGTTCACCTGGCAACCAGCCCTGATCCTGAGACTACCTAGGGCCCCTAGTTGTCAGTCATCTCATTAGCATGCAGTAGGCACCTCGCTTCTGAGATTCCCTGGGTTTTAGAAGCAGTGCCTAGGAAAGGGAAGGAGGTGTTTCTCATCACGTCACAGCCGGCTATGTGGGCTCACTGCACTGCATATGGATGTTTCCCTCCAAACCTGACAGAGAACTTGAGGCTTTGTTTTCTGTTTCCCGGTAAGAAAGAACTCGACATAGGGAGAACAGTAGTTGCTACTCTTGTCAGTGACAGTCAAAGAGATCCTAGAGTCAAAAGGAAGCCACAGAGGAGGTAAGGAAGAGCAAGGCTGCTGGGAGGTAAGAACAACGAGAGAAGCAGCACAGGTCTAGTCTGGGGGAGGAAAGTGGGAGCTCAGCCACACTGGAGTAAGAAGATGAGATGTGTCAAGAAATGAGAGGAGCAGGAGCTCTTCGAGGGCCTGCATGGAGTCCAGGGAAGGGCGCTTCCTTTGCTACGCACCATCTGGTGGGATTCCTCTCATTATCCTAACCTCATCCTGCTAATTTTCATCTCGGGATCGTGGAAGCAGTCTACTCCGTGTCTTTCTCAAATTTGCACCTTGCCCAGAGTTTAGGGAATTTTGGTACCAATAGGCGGGCGGCTCCTGTTTTCCCCTTTCCTCTGAGGGTTGTTGAATGGAATGGAGACTGCAGAGACTCCAGCTCCATGAATTCCCAGGTGTAGGGTGGCTGCAGCAACGACTCCAGCTCAAGGCTCCACTTACTCACTATGGAATGTCGCACCAGGCCACGGAGCCCTTGATGCCTCAGCTTCCTCCTCTGCCACATGAGGCCACTAACAGAGTTTATCTCAGGGCTGTGATGAGGGTTCTGTGAAAAAGCACCGCTCTGGCACGCACATGTGAAGTATGCAGCTCATGCAAGCTGCTGTGTTTATGGCCACTGTCGTTGTTCTTGGTGGTCCCAGATATGATCGCGCTGCCCTGATGCTGAGGTCAGCAGGGACTTGGAAGAAGCACCAGCATCCAAAGTAACACTGAGGTTGTCTTTGGGAGAAAAAAGAGGGAATGAGAGCTGCAAGATCTGATGGTCAGGCAGCCAGGTAAGAGTAACAGCAGCAGACACATCCATCTGGCACAAGTGACCCTTTGTTCAGCCCTCTGCTGGCGACTTTTTCTCAGACACTGTGACTATTATTACATGGGCTTCTCACAGCGCACATTGCTGCCAAGCCCGGGGGTACGGAGCCAGCCTCCCCAGCTGCGGGCTGGCCAGCTCCCAGCTCATCTGGGGGCTAGGTACTCAGCAGAGGAAAGGCCAGAAGGCCAGGGTGTGGGGTGGATCTCGTGTGGCAGACATAGAAATGGGAAAAAAGTTACTTCTTTTTAAAAGTTCCTACTTTAAAGGTTGGAGTTGGGAGCCCTGAAGACAGAATGGTGGTGAACTGCAAAGGTAGCGGCCATTTAGGTTTCTGAAATGCATTTTTGCTCCTTGGAAATCAACTATTTGCTAGACAGCTTCTATGCACATGGAAAATTAATCAAGTGACTGAGATCTTTGTATAATTAAAGTCCTTGGTAGGGATCAAAGAAGCATTGAGCGGAGAGGCTCTAACACACAGAAACTCTGGGCATGCACATTCCAGAGATCTTGGAGATAACTAAGAAGGTTGACTTTTTCTAAAATTAAAATGAAATTGAGAAAAATAAGACAGCAGGGCCAGGGATATAGCTTAGCAGTACAGCATCTGACTGGCAAATGCAGGTCCTGAGTTCGATTCCTAGTACAAAAAAAAAATCAGAGCACAGCAAACCAAACCTACATCCAAGTCTGCCTGGTCCTAGATTATCTGAGTGCAGTTGGATAGGAAGTGTCTGCGTGGCTGGATGCCCTCTCACAGGCTCTGATGTGGCTCATAGGGGAGGCAGGGATGCTACACCCCCAAATCCAACTGTGTCCTAGGCCCATTCCTCTGACTCAGTGCCCGTCCAGGTGTTCTGTCCAGGAAACAGGAAGCTTCCAGGCCAACCAAGGCCTCGAGGACAGATGGGAAACCCCATCCAAGAGACACAGTATCAGAAGCCCTCTGTTAAGAAAAAGAATAAGCCACCCAGCTTATGTGGTCCAAGGCTGCTTTTTACTCTCTGAGGTCTCATTTTGCTCTGCGGTGACAGTGGCTCCTAGGTTCCTGGCACTGCCTCCTGGTCCTGGGTGGCCAGGCCTGCACCGGGAGGGGCTGGCTCCCTTCAGTCTCCTGCTGGAGCCTGGCAGGGCTTTCCTTCCCCACATCCGCTGCTGTGCATTGGCTCTGCCTTCATATCCCTTTCCTTTACATTTAACTGTGAGAAGGCAACAGCTCAGGCCGTTTGTGTTGCGTACCTGGACAACACAAACTGTGGCAAATTCCTAACTGGACTCCCTCTTCTTTCTCCAATCCATCCTGCACACCACAGTTATTTTTCTAGAGCACAGATCTGGTTGTATGGGGCCGCACACAAAAATCCACAGTGGCTTCAGCACAGCCGTGAATTCTTGGGCCCCGTGTGGATCATCTTCCTTAACCTCACTGTCTACACTTTGCCCTGTTTCTGCTCTCTCTCTTCCTAATTTGTCTCAAAGCTGTCATGCAGTTGATTGTCACAAACCCCAGTGCATTTTCCTGCTTTATATGTTTGCTTCTATAATTTTCTCTGCCCTTCCTTCTCCTTTACCATTTTCCCCAACTTCCAGTGATCTCAAATACCTTCTCTTGGATGAAATCTGTTGACTCCCCTCAAACAGAACTCTTCAACTAACCTCTTTGTTTCCACAGAATTTCGATGCTGCTTCCATTTGAGTATTTTCTGCAGCTTTGCTTTTGAATTTGTTGCTTGCTGCACATCTTTTTCCCCACTGTTACGTCCTTTAAGGTTAGATTTTTGTCTTATTCACCTTAGTGTCTATTGAAAGTATTGCTTGGCTTGATGTAACAGATGCTTAGAGTCTCTGTGTTACATTCAGCAGAGTCAAAGGCAGTGTGCTTCTTCTTCAACACAAATGCCTTTGGCTTTCTATATTTTCAAATCATACTATGGGTATGGAGTCTTCAAGTTCTTGGATTGTCATTGTTGGAGTGTAAAGTGGTCAGTTATTCATATCCAACTACCATTCGAATTGCTAGAGCTATCAAGAAAATGACCCAGAAGTGAGATTGGGAAGAGAACGTGAGCTTGACCCTTGACAAACCAGGACACACCCAAGGCTAAACTAGGCAGCTTGCCTATTCTGCACCATCCAAATTCAAGAGCAGAAGAGCCCAAGTAGGCCACACACATTCCTTCCTTGGTTCTCCGTCTCAGTGAACAGATGAATACTATTTATAATTGTTGAATCCTTCCAGACTTTTCCTTCACTCTCATACATTTCTGTAATGTAGGTACATACACATAGGTTATATTTTGCATATATTGAGTTATACTGTAATTCCTGCAACGTGCTTTTATTTTTGTCATGATGCTATGCCTTAGAAAAGAGTGCAGCATATGTTGATCTGTCTCATTATTTTTACAGGCCACATGTGACTTACAGTATGGGTGTATCATAAAATGTTACTATTTTTTCCAAATACAAGATTCTTGAATGACAGTTATTTTCTCTTGTTTTGCTAACAATGTCATTAAACTGATTTCTGGTTTCCATTATGGTTGTTGGGTTTCAGCTGTCAGCTGAGTGGATGGGTAGGAAGTCATCTATCTTGTCTCTTTGTTGTTAATATAGCTCTCTTTCTTCATGTTCCATAGTTTTCCCTGGTACATAGAGGCATGAATTTATTTTAATTTATTCCACATCAGAAACTGTGTATCTTGAATCTATGGGTTACTGTCTTTCAACATTATTAGGAAATTCTTGGCCATTATATCTTCAGGTATTTCCTCTGCCATCTCTTCTCTCCTTTCCTTTTGAAAGTCAGATTAGATGTATATTAATTCTGTAATCTGTGTCTCTTATTAATTTATTTATATTTCCCATATGTTTTCTCTTTGCAATTCTTCATTTTGTGTAGCTCCTTTTTTTGGGGGGGTTCTGTCTTTTATTTTACTAACCATGTCTTGCTGGGTCTATTGTGTTAAATCGATCTGTTGAACTTCACATTCAATTATAATATTTTCAATGTCTAGAAATTTTGTTTGGTCCTCTATAAATCCCCTTGGTTGTTTTTATAGTTTCTTATCTCTTGCACCTATTTTTTAAGCTTGTATTTTCTTTCTCTGGTTATAGAGTAAACATGGCTATTTTGCGTTTTTTGACTGTTTTTATAATTTAATTATTTGGATAATTAGTTCTCTTTTTGCTGTCTGTTGTTTCACAGACTTTTCCTTCTTGGGGATGGGTTTTCTTGTGTGCTTAGTGAATTTTTATTGAGAAAAGTTTATATTCTTGGTGCGTGTGTGTGTTTGTGTGTATGTGTGTGTATACATGAACATACTTCAGGCAGCATGAAGGTGGTGAATTCATCTGGTGAATATTTGCCTTTGCAATGCATCTGAAAACCTTACGGACTCACAGCTATTTCAAGCCAAATACTTGTTTTGAGATTTAGAAAAAACCTATATAACTTGATTCATTTTTAATTGGCAAATAACAACTGCATTTATTTCATGCACCATGTTGAAATATGTACACACTCTGGAATGATCCAGAGCTTTTCTAGGCACTGAATTTAGGCAATAAATTGGTGGAGAGGAATAGCTTGTGAGTATAACTTACAGGATTTTTTGTTTTTCTTCTTCTGAAACTGTAACCCTTTGGAGCCCTTGTTTTATGGATTGAGAATGTTCTACTTTTGGTTGGTCTTGGCTTTCTTCAGACCACAAAAATGAAACAAATAAGGGCCACGGCTCTGGAAGATACCCTTAGGGTGAGAGCCAGCTTCGGTGTTCATCAGTCATTATCTATTTTTAGTATTTTTTAATTATTTTGTGGCTTCTTTTGCCTTAAGATATTTTTAGTGTTTTTTCCCTAGCATTTTAGTTGTTGTGAGTGGGATACTTGGTCTAGAAACCTAGCCATCTATGTTACCTTTCCACAATCAATCCAATCATCTCATTTCCACTGGAAATTCAATTTTTCCTCTAATTTTTTTCCCATTATAAATCTGCCACACTGAATATATGTCTTTGCCCACATGTGAGTATGCCTCTCAGGTAGAAAACTATAATTGGAAGTGCTGGGTGGAAGAGTAGGTGTATTTTAATTTAATTTTGATGCAGAAAGGCATTACTAATTTGTTATCCCCAGAATAGTGCATGAGAATGTTCTTTTTCATAACCTCTCATCAGCACTAGATTTTCATACTTAAGTGTTTATGCAAATATCATGGATAAAAACATGTCTTGTGGTTGTTTTAACTTTGGCGATCTTGTTCATTAGTGAGCTTTATCATCTTTTAATTTCTTTATTGAACATTTGTATTTTTCTTTTTTGAAATGTCTATTTATATACCTTGTCCTACTTTTTTAAAAAAACAGATTGTTGTTATCTTACGGATGTATAGAATTTCTTTGCATAGTCTGGATATTAATCCTTTGTCTCCATATTCATTGCTATTTTTTTTCAAAAGAAGCACATTAGCTTTTGATGTTTTTTTACTCCATAGTTTTTAAAAAATTTTCAGTACACTAATGTTTGAATTTCTTTCTTCATGGAGTTTTGCATTTTGTTTCTAATAACTTTATAATTTTGTTTATTGTGTTTAACTGTTTGGTACACTTAGGTTTAATGTTTGTAAATGATGCAACATAAGAACAGAAACATTTTTGAATAGGTAATTAGGTACTAGTTTTATTTTACCAGAGATTTGGAAAAACATGGCCATTTATTTTATTTTAAATTTCCATACATACATTAGATTGTGTCTGGGCTTTTTCTTTGATCTTGTCTGTTCTTGTTCCAATATCCTATTTTTAATTATCTTATCTTTATAGCCTTTTTTGAAAGCTCACAGAGAAAGTTTCCCTTTATTGTTCTGTTTCAAAATTTGCTTTACTATTCTAATGTGTTCTTTATTCCAAATAAAATATTAGAATCAGCTTAAGTAGGATAACAAATCCTTTTGCAATCTTGATAGTAATGACATTGATTTATATTTAACATGGCAAGAATTGAAGTCTTTAAAATAGTAAACATTTGAAGATCATGACTTAATCTGGGCTTTTAAAAAAATCCTTCAATAACTTTAACAAAAGCTTCCTGTATATTGTTTTCCATATATTTCCTGTTACTTTTTAAAGATATTTTACATGCCACTATACTGAATGGGATATTCATTTTTATGATGTCTTATAATTGTTTGATTCTGGAGAAGAGGGATTTTGTTAATCATGTATCCAACATCTTTGATGAATTCATCATTAGTTTTCATTATGTTGGGATTTCTTAGAAGCTATCATGCCCACTGTAAATAATGATAGATCAATCTCTAAATTCTCCCTTTAAGGTCAATAGGAGGCTGTATTATACAAGGTAGAACCTATAGTTTTTATCTTTGCTTCTTTAACTTGATAATGTGTTGAACTAGATTAACAGATTTAATATGGAGACATCCCAACATAATTAGAATAAGTTTAGCTTGATGTATACTTTAAAATAACACTACTGTAGTCCATCCACTGCCACTTACTCATGACTTTTGCAGTTACTTTCCTGAGAATGGCATGTGGTTTTCCTTATGTACCTTTTTCATCTTGATGTCAGGGTGATGGCAGTCTCACGTGACGGGATGAACAATTGGCCACTGCCCTCTCAATGGACTGCTGTAAATAACACAGATTTTGTGTGCTTGGTAGAATTTCCTATGAAAAAATATCTGAGCCTACTCTCATTTTGGCTAAGTCTCTGACATTCTAAAAATTTTATTATATTATTATTTTTTTGGAATGTTTATTTTTTGATTTTTTAAAATTAAGTTTACAGGTACAATTTAGACATACATAAAGGTCATATTCATCTTTGGGAATTTGTATCTGTATGTGATATATCTTGGTTACTTTATTTTTACCAGTCCCCTCCCCTTCCTTCAACCCCTCTTCCCCTTCTTATTTACAAAGCTGTATTTCCATTTTACTCTTCTTTTATCAGTTTTTTCCTTTTCTTTTCCTTTCTTTCTCCTTTCCCCGTCCCTAGTTCCTCTTTCCTTCTGAACAGTTTCTTCCTATTTCACAATATCTATTGTACATTTTGATCCTTATTTACTCTTTCAATTTCTCACACCAGGGAGACAATGTGATATTTACACATATATGTTCAATTCATTTCACTTGAGTGTGGTCTCAAGGTGCATCCATTTACCTAGAAGTGTCTCAAGTTTATCCTTCTTTATGACTGAGTAGTACTACATTGTATTAAAAAAACACATCTTTTTTAATCCATCCTTGGTTGATGAACATTTGCGTTGATTCCAAGATTTAACTATTACAAATTGTGCTGCTATAAACATGTATGTGCATATATTGCTGAGGTATGATGTTTTTAATCCTTCTGGGAAGATACCCAGAAGGGGAATAGTTGGGTCAAAAGGTTCCTCTAATCCTAGTTTTGTGAGAAATTTCCACACTGATTTCCACAGTGGTTGCACAAGCCTACACTCCCACCAACAGTGGAGAAGTGTTCCTTTTTCCCTATAGTCTGGCCATCATTTGTTATTGGTTGATTTCTTGATAATAGTCATTCTTTCTGGAGTAAGATGGAGTCTCAGCATTGTTTTAATTTGCATCTCTCAAATGACCAGGGACGTTAAACTTTTTTTGTATATTTACTTGACATTTGTATTTTTTCATCTGAGAAGGGCATAATTATGTTGGATTCCCATTTTTGGATTTGGTCTTTAAATTTTGGGGGTCTGATTCTATTGAATTCTTTATATGTTCTAGATATTAGTCCTTTATCTGAGGGACAACTGTTAAAATTTTTTCTCACTCTGTGGGTTGTCTTTGCACTCTGTTGTTGATTTCGTTTTCTGTGCAAAAGCTTTTCAATAGGGTGAGATCCCAATTGTTGATTCTTTATATTATTTCCCATGTGATTGGGTTTGTTCTTGAAATTTTTTATTACATTTATGTCTTTAGGAGTGCTGTCTATTCTCTCTTCCAGAAGACTCAGTGTTTCTATTTTAATATTTAGATCTTTGATTCATTTCAATTTCAGTTTATTGCATGATGATAGATATGTGTCTAGTTTTAATCTTTGGCATGTAGAAAGTCAATTTTTCCAGCACCACTTATTAAAAAGGCTATCTTTCTTCCAGTGAATATATTTGGCCCCTTTATCAAAGATAAGGTGACTGAATGTGTTTGGAGTTGTTTGTGCATCTCCTAATCTGTTCCACTGATCCTCAGTTCTGTTTTGTTTTTTCCAGTACTATGCTGTTTTTATGACAGTAGCTTTGTAATATAATTTTAAGTCAGGGATTTTGATGTCCCCTATCTTGCTTTTGTTGCCCAGAATTGTTTTTGCTATTCTAGATATCTTCTGGTTCCAAATGATTTTTAGGAATGTTTTCTCTAGTTCTGTGAAGTATGCTAATGGCATTTCAATTGGGATTGCATTAGATCTGTATAACAATTTTGGATGTATGGCCACTTTCATTATGTTGGTTCTCCCTACCCATGAGCAAGAGATATGTTTCCATTTTTGATATCCTTTTCAATTTTATTGTACTATTATGGGTCTACTAAATTTTTCCTGAGTCATGTATATTCACAGAAAAACAATTTGTATGAAATTTCAAATGTATTGGTACAAAGTTATACTAAATATTTTGCATGTTTTAAAAGACTAGTTTTGGCACCTATAGTTATACTCTTATTTTAAGTTTTAACATTGTTTGCTATTTTTCCTTAACTAGATTTACCGAAGTTTATTTTATTGATCTGTGTAAAAAAACAACTGTCAGTTTTAAGTTTGAAATTTTTAATTTTGGATTTTAATACATTAACACTTAACTTTTGGTTATTAATTACTTACTTCCTTTTTTTAAAATTTCATTTTAAAGAGAATAAAACCAAAAGAAACAAAACAAAATATAGCCAATCAAAGCAAGGCAGTGCAAGTGACATGAGATTTCAAAACAAGATAATAGGAAATCAACAATGGCTACTATAATGCCTTTGCTGTCTTCAAAATAGCTGCAGATACCTTCAGACATAGAAAAATCAAACAAAACAGAACAGAATAGAACCAATAAAAACAAAACAATGAATGCAATACAGGATTTCAAAACAAGACTATAGTAAATCCAAAATGGCTACCATAATATATCCTGCTATCTTTGAAATAGGTGCCCATGGCATCAGATATAACAAAATCAAACAAGATATAACAGAATAAAATCCAACCAAATGAAACAATGAGAATGGCATAGGACTTCAAAACAAGGCAATAGAGAATCAACAATAGCCACCACCCTCAGAAGGAGATCCCCCACATATGCTACACCCTGTGTTGTTATCTTCCCAACAGATGATCAGACCACTGGCTTTAGGCCTGCAAAGTCAGTGAAACACTGAATACTACAAGCATTAAGTTGTATTTTACCTCATTAGCTATCATCACAGCCTGTGTTTCTCTGGATCAGCCGGTTGCTTATGGGGAGGGAGGGGCAACGTTGGCTCTTCTTGTCTCCCGGCCCATGAGCCAGAAGGAGATGGCATCTGGTTCTCCTCCAGTCAGCCTGCGCATGGTGCCTAATTATTTACTTCTTTTGGAAGAGGGGTTATTCTGTTTTTATTTAGCTTCTAAAATTGGAATGTTTTATTTTTAATTATCTTTGTTGTAATAAATCCATGAAATTACACATTTTCCTTTTCTCTCTCATGCAGTAGATATATGCTTACTTTTTGCCAATTTTATGTATTGTGATAAATTACAAAACACAAAATTTATCATCTTAACCATTTTTAGGTGTACACTTCAGTGGTATTACACTGAGAATGTCATGCAACCATCACCATCATCTAGCTCCATAGTGCTTTTCATTTTGTAAAACTAACACTCTGTACCCAATAACTTCCCATTTTCCTTTTCCACCACGTTTTATTACTCTAAATACTTCAGGTAAGTGGAATCATACAACATTTTTCTTTTTGTTACTGAGTTATTTCTCTAAGTACAATGTCCTCATGGTTCATCAAAAGATACTGAGTTGTAGCATGTTGCAGAATTTCCATTTTTTAAAAAACTGACTGATACTCCATGATATGAATAAACCATATTTTGTTTATCTATTCATCCATTAATGGACACTTGGGTTGCTTCTGTTTTTTGACTATTGTGATTCTTGTACTGAACAAATCTGCTTATAAATCTCTTTAGTGAATATAGTGTTTCATTTCAGTTATTATAGTTCTTAGTCCCAGAATTTACTTTTGATTTCATTTTAGTTTTTCTACCTCTTTATGAATATTTCCATTTTTTTCAAGCATTAATTTCTTTACTTTCCCACATCTTCCTTTAGGTTTGGGGATTAAGACTTTTATTTTAAAGACTTAGTCTAAGACTTGCTATCCATTGAAGCCATATTCAGGGACATTTTCTGCTGATTTATTTTTTCCTTCAAATGGGTTGTACGTTTCTGCCTTTTTGTATGTCTTGTGATTCTTTTTTGTTGAAAATTGGATGTTAAAATCTAAAAATGTACTAACTTTAGAAATTAGATTCTCCTTCACCAGCATTTCCTCTTGGCTGTTATTGTGTTTGCTTTTTTGATTATTGTAGGTTGTCTTGATGCCAAAGTTCAGCTTGAGGATGTAAACCTAATATCTTCTTGTTTTGCATGTGCCTTCCCTTGGGTATGCATAACAGTTTCTAATTTTTCTTTCACAGGCAGTTTCTCTTGGGTGTCCTAGTGTTTAATGTCTGGCCTTCAAAAGCAGAGCCCTGGCCCTTTAAATCTCTTGAAAGTCACTTTAGCAAGAGGAGGAGGGCTTTGCAACAATAGTGGTGGGAGTGTAAATATGATGGCTGACAATAGCCACATCTGGGACCAGAAATGGTAATGGGAGCACAGATACCTGATATCTGGAGGACAGGATGCTTTGTGCCCATCTGGGTTACTGAAAGCTGTGTACAGGCTGCTTCACAAACCAGTGTTTAGTGGCTGCCTTAGGGCTGAGGGTGGGGACTGGTACCTGCTATTGTGCTAAGAGTTGAAGTTGATTAAAATTCTCCAGCATTTACCATCAAAACCTCTGGACTCCAGATCCCCCAAATGCAGTGATGTTCCACATAATGATGTGTTGATCAGTGACAGACTGCATATACAGCACCATGATGGCTTCATAAGATCGTATCACCTAGTGACATCACTGCTGACTTAGTTTGTGCAAGTGCACTCTGATGTTCCACACTGTGGTGAAATCACCTAGCAATGTGCTTCTCGGAATGTATCCCATCATTAAGTGACACATGACTGTAGTTAAGCAAGACAGATGGGGTCAGTGTATTGTGATCTCAGCAGGGAGACAGATTCCTGGTGCTTTCTACTCTGCCATCTTCCCAGAATCCTCTCTCTATATTTTTCTTTTTCCTTCTACTGTGGCCAAATCCCTTGGGGTCCAATATGTAGTACATATTTCTTCATAAACAGTTTTTAATTACACTTTTAATTAACTAGTTACTTTTGAAAAGTATGTTTGAATTTCCAAGTAAATAAATTTTTTGTTTTGTTTTGTTTTGTTTGGTGTGTGATTATATTAGTTTTCTATACCACTATAATAAATTACTACAAATTTTGCAATTTAAATCAATGCAAATTTCTTTTCTTCTCCTAAGTTGCAGAGGTAAGAAGTATGGAATCAGCCCCACTGAGGTAAAGTCTAGGTGTTGGCAATGCTGGTTCTTTCTGAAGGTTCTGGGCAAGGAGAATGGGCTTCCCAGTGAGTTATCATGTTTCAATAATACATGAATCCCTTTGTTTATAGCACAACTCATAATAGCTAAATTATAGAAGTAGCCTATATGCCCATAACAGATGAATGACTAAAGAAAATATGGTATATGCACAGGATGGAGTACTACTCAGCCATAAAGAAAGGTAAATTAGAGTCACTGTAGGAAAATGGATACACCTGGAGACCATAATGTGAAGTGAAATAAATCAGATGAGAAGGTTAAATATTGCAAGGTTTCTCTTATATGAGAAACTCAAAATATAAATAATTTAAAAAGTAAAATAAAAGATTGATGATAGGAAAAAAGGAGGTAGATTTTGTGAAGATGAGAAGAAGATCTGGGGATGGGGGAATTGGGTGGGGATGGGGGAAGAGGGGAATTACTGCAATATGTACATGTGCAAATTTCCCAAGATGAATGTAATTATTATGTGTGGCAAATATATATTAATAAGAAAAATACAATGTGTTTTTAAATAAAAATTTAGTACAGAAAAAGACACATTGCTGTTAATTCCCCTCAGGGTACTCTTCCTTGCTTTGAACAGTTTATCCCATCGACTTGCCACTTTCTGAAGTAGTTCTGAAAATTCTTTTTCATGAATATCTTTATGAGGTATGATTAAAAACACAGTGAATACTGCTGCCAGTGCCATCCAATGGAAAGCTAGGCTCCTAAAAAACATTAGAGTGTTCTCATCCACTTTATTCACCTGATCCGGAATCCGTGTCAGTTCTGGCTCATCCCCAAAGTCAAAATGCCATTAAAGGTAAATATTTTGAATCAATTCAGGACATTGAGGCAGCCACCACAACAGCTCAAATAAAGACGCTCATGAAAGAGAGCTTCCAGAACTGCTTCAGAAAGTGGTGAAAATGGTGGGGTAAATGTGTTTGGAGAAAGGTGAAATATTTTGAGGAGGATTACAATGGCAATGTATCTTGACTGTAATTAAAAATTAAAACTGCATTTTGTGATCGCAGTCTTGGTCTCACCTGGATATTCCCATCTCCCCACCCCATTTCAATATCACTGCCTTAATCACATTTCAGGGATCGTGTAGTTGTATAGATAACATATCCACAGTTACAGGGATTAGGATATAGATAGTCCAGGGGGCCATTATTCAGTCTACCTCAGATATGACTGTATATTTTTATTATGTACATGTTTTGTTTCTGCTTTACTGATTTTTTTGATGGAAACATTAACATTTTAAAATTCTTGAAGAACATTATAATTTAAACTCCTGATGACAATATATGGTAATAGAGTTCTAAAATCTGGTGAGAACATATTATGCATGAAAGGCAGGGGGAAAGCTTAAAAACAATGAATGATTCTTGAATCAAATGAATCTGTGAATGCCTGTATAAAATCACAAAAAAGACTAATAGTCTAAAAAAGACTAAGACTAGAGTTAAATTGAAGCATGAGTCTGAACTTATAGTGTTGAAAGGGTTTTCTTGTGTCAGTGAGGTAGCCTAGGCAGTCTTTGATAATAACGTGGCTATACTCAATAATCAACAAAACTGGGATAGACTGTGGATGCTAATTGTGACAATTATCTTTTATCGGGGTAAGCGGAGCACTCTCTGCCCTATTTTACAATTTCTGCAAAACAGGAGAAAAAAATATTTTCAAGGCTGTACTTAAAGCTTTCTGTTTGGGATTCTTTATTGCTTTGCTCTTTTGTTAGGTACTTTTGTAACAGAAGAAAGTCGTAATAGGATTTTGTCCTGGCCAGAGTTTGTAATGGATTTCCCCATGGGTGGTGGTTTTAAGTAAATTTCACCATGGGTCTATAATCCACTTTCTGGAAGTATAACCTGGAAATTCCCTGCAGGGCTTGGCTTTAGGCTCCTAGTATTCCTTGTATATTCTTCCCTAAGTATTGTGCAAACAATCTCAGCTCTGGGTCCTGGATCTGTTTGCATAATTGGTGTTTTTAGTGTTTGTACAGAGAACCAAAATCTATGTGGGCAGTGTCTAAATATCACTTAAGCATTACATATAGTGAATAAAGGGCTGTGAAACTCTGACCAGCCTGTCTCTTGGTATTCTGAAATTTATCCTACTGTGTGAATCAAAGAGTCAAAGTATAATTTGTTCTGAAATCTGGTTGTCTATTAAACATGTACCAACTTATTCATATTTAATGATAAGTTCTCCTGGTTTATTTGTTGACTAGTTGTGGTAGAATGAGCGTTTTTGTTTCGCTTGGACCAGACCTGTCAGAGTCAACTTGACTTCTATAGATATAGGCGACAATCAAAAATGCTAGCTAGGTATACATCACAGAAAATTCATTTAGGAGGGTGGTCTTTGTCTATGTAATATTTGATGTTACTTTTTGATATTAAATTAGTTTGGGTGAAAGTTGGATTCTAGATTTGACAGTTTCTTTTTTTATGAGAAAGGTCAATATTCATGTGGTACCTTGGTTCATGAACTTAACTTGTTCCATGATTTTGGAGAACATGGCCATGTTTGTGTTTGCATGGGAAAGATGACTGTGGTCTTGTTTGTCACTTGATGTACAGTTTATGAACAAAACCAAAATTTTGCCAAATGCTTGCTTTTGTTTACAAAGCAAATTGTTTACAAATGAAAATGTTCATGAACTGAGGCACCACTGTATGTTTACTTTATCTTTAGGCATCTAATGTTACCAGTGAGAGATTTTATTGGTATGTGTGGTCATGGGTCTTTTTTCACTAATAGTTTTAGAAATTTGGAAACTCCTCTATATAACTTTTGGATTTTTTCCCCCTGTTTTTAAAAAAATCACCTCCTGTTCTCACTTTTTGAAAAATCATAGGTAAGAACTCTGCTCCTGTATGCACTCCAGCCACCACTGTGGAGGCTCCCCACCTCTGGTAGCCAGCATGGGCTTGGAAAAGCAGCAGCCAGCCCTGCACCAGCACACCCAATGGCCACCATCAGATACCTGCAGCCAGCACTGGCCAGAAGAACCTAACAGTCACACTTTGGAGAAGTCATGGCCAATGCAGGAAGTGCCTGGGACCCCACTACCTACTTGTCCAGAAGAACCCAGGAATATGTCAAGATGAAGAAGCAAAAGGCAGTCTCTGGCCCCCAACCCAAGCAGAGCAAGTTCAGGAGATGTAAACATGGAAGAGATTGGAAGTTTCACACCTGAAGTTTCTGAAGTGATGGCAACTAAGTAAAGAAACAACTTCATGAGGCTACAAAAGAAATTAGAAAAAAAATACTATCTCAGGTAAAAGAAGAAATGAAGAACATAATAGAAGAATTGCTAAGCACGTCTAAAGAAGACATAGATAAAAAAGCAGAGGAGCATAGGAAAATGAGGGAACTCTTGAATGAACAATATAAAAAAGATTTAGAATACATGAAACAGATTCAAAGAGATACCCAGGAAATTAAAAACTCATTGAAAGCTGGCAAAACTGCTTAAAAGAAACTGAAGATAGACTTTCAGACCTTGAAGACAGGTTTGCAGCTTGCGATTGCAAAAGGAAAGATCTCTTAAAAATGACAAGGAACCAGAAAATAAAAATTCAATGACTGCAAGATGACACAAAGCAAACTAACTTAAGAATAATAGGTGTCAGTGGAAAACCAAGGATCAACACAAATGACATTAAAATCCTATTTACAGAAGTAATAGTGGAAAACTTCCCAAACATGAGAAAAGGATGTGATATAAAGATAAGGAGGCATATAGGACTCCAGCCAGCCACAACCAAAATAAATCTACACCCAAACATATAATAATCAAGATTCTAGAAATTCAACACAAGAACAGAATATTAAAAGCTGTTAGAGAAAAGAAACAGATCACCTATAAAGGAAAATCCATCAGAATCATGACAGGCTTCTCAATGCAAACCGTCAAGTCAAGAAGAGCTTGGAGTGAAATATTTCAAGTCCTGAAAGAAAACAACTTCCAATGCAGATTGATGTACCCTGAAAAACTATCTTTCAGAATTAATGGGGAAATAAGATACTTTCATGATAAAGAACAACTGAAGGAATTCATGACCACCCTACAAAGAATACTGGAGGACATTGTAGAGAGAGATATAAAAGAGCACAGTTCCAGGAACAGTGGCAGAAGGGGATCACCAAGTGGGGCAGACAATTGAATGGAGAGGAAAAGTACACAGCCAATGGCAGGAAAATAGCATGGCAGAGATGCACCAGTGCATGTTGGCCATGACCATTACTGTAGATGACCTCAATTACCAATAAAATGAAACACAGGCAGAGTGGATCAGGAAACAGGGCCCATCAATATGTTTATTTTTTTATTTTAAAGAGGATACAACAAAGGAAAATAAAACAGAATAAAACCAATCAGAACAAACCAGAGTAAGTGATACAGGACTTCACAACATTACAAAATCAACAATAGTTACCATAATGCGTTACCATAATGCCTTTTTTGTCTTCAAAATAGCTGCAGATACTTTCAAACATAGTAAAAATCAAACAGAACAGAATAGAATAAAAACAGTAAAAATAAAACAATGGATACAATAAAAGACTACCAAACAAGACAATGATTTCAAAATGGCTACCATATATATCTTGCTATCACTGAAATAGCTGCTCACGTCACCAGGTATAGCATAATCAAACAAAGCAAAAGAGAATAAAACCCAACCCAACATAACAATAAACAATGTAGAACTTCCGAGTGAGACTATAAGGAATCAACAATGGCTACCACCCTCAGAAGGAGACCTCCCCTACTGTTATCTTTTGAACAGATGATCAGACCACTGGCCCTAGACCTGCAAGGTCAGGAAAACACCAAAGCACCACAGACTTTCAATTGCATTTCACCTTAATAACTATCACTAGAGCCTGTGTTTCTCTGGATCTGCCAGTTGCTTGGGGGCGGGGGTTGACACTTTTGTTTGCCAGCCCACGTGCCTGAAGGAGCTGGGATCTAACTCTCCCCCTGCCAGCAGGAGCCCATGGGGAGAGGCTTGGCTCTGGAGGTCCAGGTCCCACAGTGGCTCACATGTGGCGCTGTTTCCTGGGGGACAGGTCTAGTTCTCCCTCCCCAAAGTCCACACTGATGCTGACTCATGGGGAGAGGCTTGGTTCTGGATGTCCTGGTCCCACAACGGCCTGCGCATGGCACTGTTTCTGGTGGGACAGGTCTAGTTCCCATCAATATGTTTTATACAAGGAACACATTTAACTCAGAAGGAAATTCATAGACTAAAAGTCAAAGGAGAGAAAACAATGCTCTATGTGACAGGGAACCAGAGGAAAAAGTAGGGGTAGCTTGCCCATCAACTGCAGAATGGATAAGAAAAATATGGCATTTTTATACAATGGAAAGCTACTCAGTTTTACATAAAGAAAGATAACCTCAAGGCTCTTGTAGGTAAATGGATACAACTTGAGATCATGCTCATGAGTGAAATGGTTCAGAGTCACATGGGTGAACATCGTGTTGTCTCCCTAGTAGAATTAGTGGGATCCAAAATGCACAATAGATATTGTGAAAGTGAAAATGGAGGAAATGTCTAAAAAAAGGAAAGTAGTAGCCGTTGTTAATGTATTATTGTGTTTTGAAACCCTGTATTGTTTTAATTGTTCTGTTTAGACTGGTTTTATTCTGCTTTGTTATGTTTGATTTGATTATATTTGATGGCATGGACAGTTATTTCAAAGATAAAATGTATTATGGTAACCATTATTGATTTCCTGTGTCTTGTTTCGAAGCCCTGTATTGCTTTCATTGTTTTGTTTTGATTGATTTTATTCTATTTTGTTTTGTTTGATTGTATTGTGTCTGATGGTATGGGCAGCTACTTTGAAGATGACAAGAGGCATAATGGTAGCCACTGATGTTTTCCTATTGTCTTGTTTTGAGGTCCTGTATTGCTTTCATTGGTTTGTTTTGATTGGTTTTATTCTGTTCTGTTTTCTTTGGTTTTGTTGTGCCTGGTGGTATGGGTAGTTATTTTGAAGATAACAAGAGATGTTATGATAGCCATTGTAGGTTTCCTTTTATCTTGTTTTGTTTTGTTTTTTGTGGCACCGGGGATTGAACTCACGACCTTGCGCTTGCCGGGCAGGCTCTTAGACCGCTGAGCTAAATCCCCAGCCCTGTTTTTGAGACAGGGTTTCACTATGCTGTTCAGGCTGGCCTTGAGCTCACTTTGTAGCCCAGACTGGTCTCAAACTCACAATGATCCGCCTGTCTCAGCCTCCTGAGTGCTGGGATTACAGGTGTGAGCCACCACGCCTGGCAGTTTCCTTTTATCTTGTTTTGAAGTCCTGTACCACATTCACTGTTTTGTTTTGATTGACCCTATTCTGTTTTATTTCGTTTGGTTTTAATCTCTTCAAAAGAAAAAACAAAAAGAAAAATCGTAGGTAATGTTGGGCCTCATGATGAAGTCCTCTATAGCACTTACTTTTCCCCTCATAGTTTTCCTTATCTCTTGCCTTGGTTATGGATCTTCTTGACATTATTTTTCAGGATGGCAACTTGGTCTCCTGTCATAGCATTCTACTATATAGCAGTTTTATCTAAGGAGTGGTATTTGGATTGCAGTTAGGAGAATGAACTGGAGGCTGTGTCATTGGAGGAAGGAGAAGAGTAGGGTGCCTTTGTAGTACTGTAGATGAGAGATGATGGTAACATGTACTGGGAAAATGGAGAAAAGTGGATGGAGTAAACTTGGAGTTGGACTAGATGGATGTAGGGGTTGGACTTAGTGAAGAACAGGGAGAAGACAGGAAGAGATTCAGGTTGAGACTTTGGTGACAGGAAGGCTGTAGCACCATTCCTAGTACATAAAGCTCTCAGGAATAAGAGCAGCTTTAGGGGACAGATTGCGAATTTAGATTTGGACATGTTGAGTTTTAGGTACCTCTGAATCGTGTAGCAGAAAGCTGAATTTATAGGATTGAAACTTGGTAAAAATATCTGACAGAGTTATGGCTTATGGATTTCATAGTATGTAGATGGAGACTGAAGCATGGAGCTAATAACATTACTCAGAGTGAACAAACAGAATGGGATGAAATGTTGAAGAGACAGGTGGGAGAGGGAACCACAAAGAGGGAAAGAAGAAGCAGTTAAAGTGTACTAGTTTTCTATAACTGCTGTGACAAGTTACCACATATTTATCATCTTTAAACAATTCCCATTTATCATCCCAGTTTCTGTAGATGAGGAGTCTGGTCACTGCATGACTCAGCCTGCTTTTTGTTTTAGTTTATCCAGGCTGAAATCAAAATGTTGGCAGCCTTTCATTCCCTTCTGCAATCAAGGGACGAATCCATTTCAGGCTTTTTCAGGTTGTTTGTAGAAATCCTTGGTGGCTGAGATTTGATCTAGGTTCTAGAAGCTATCCCTGCTCCCCGGCTCATGATCTCTTTCAAAGCTAACAATGGTGGCTTATTTCCTCACATTCTGAATCTTTGCTATTATATCTTCTTGACTGATTCTTCTGTTCTCTTCTGCTTTTAAAGGCAGATGTGATCACACAGGGCCCACCTGAATAATCCAGGATGATTGTCCTATTTTTTAGGTTAGCTGGTTAATAACCTCAATTCCATCAGCAGAGTGCTTTCAGAGAAGTACCTGAATTATTGTTTGAATAATTGGGAAATAGAAATTTGGGGGAGACATCTATCGAGTTCTGTCTTATTGATAGGATATTTTAAAAGCGGCGCAGAGAAGCAGGAGTGGCTCAGTAGAGAAGCAGGCGATAGCTAAGGGAGGGATTTATTGGGGGTGAGGACGCGGGAAGGAACGTTCACCCAGCATGGCTGAACTACTTCCTCCGCCAGGTACAGAGGGGGTGGGGGTTATATGATCTCTGACCGGAAGGGGATGGCGCTGGGGGCGAGCACTGATGACGTGTAACCGACTGGTGGGAATTTCAGCATT
>RJWT010012011.1:0-22793 GCA_004365215.1 Cuniculus paca
AGTCCAGGCTGGCCTTGATGTCACTATGTAGCCCAGGCTAGCCTCAAATTCTCCATGATATGCCTGCTTCAGCCTCCCCAGTTCCAGATTGCAGGCGTGTGCTGCCCGTATCTGGCTAGTTCAGTGTTTCCTTTGAAGAACAGAAAAAAAATGTCTTCCTTTTGCTGGAGGCCAGGGAGGGGGCAGGTTTGAAAAGAAAGGCAAGGAATCCATCCTGGGAGAGGATGGGGGCCTGGCCCTCCCTGGTGATGGGCTCTTGGGAGTGGGGAGGGCTCTGCATTCACCCGGGTGGTGGGGTAGCAGCTCTTCTGCCATTGTGACTTCCTGCTGGGACAGGTGTGGTCTCAGCTCCTGGGGAGAAGGAAAAGGAGGAGGAAAAGGACCTCAAAAATAAGGTGGTTCCTGTGCAGGAGCTTCACACAGGCTGAAAAGTAGTTGGAGCCCAAGCTCACAGAAGGGCTGGCTCACTGGGAGAGGAAGTGAGCGAAGGCTTCAAAGGGGCTCTGCCCAGGAGCACCTTGAGTCTCCAGTGCTGGGGTAGAACCTGTCCTGGCTTCTCCCTCAGCCCCACAGGTCTCAGAGATCAGGTGCTCAACCAGTATCTCAAAGAGCATCTACAGCTGGGCCTACATGGGCTCTTTTGCGCACTTTCTCTCCATTAATCAACATAAAATACGTGTTTATTCCCGTGCAGTGGGGAAAATGGAGGTTTAGAAAGATAGACAGTTGGCAAGTCAAGCTTGGGTTTGGCCAAGAGGTGAGAGGACCTTCACGCAGACGGGATCAGGGAAGGCCTCCTGCTGAGCGATGGCAGAGAACCATGAGCACCCACAGAAGCCACCTCCCCCAGATCGGGAAGAGAGGTAGTGTTCCTCTCCAGTCAGGCCAACAGCAGGGCTAGGTACAGATGGCACCCATGAGGGGCCCTCTCACCTCCCCTGGGCTCCACCCTTTACTACAGGATTAGGTCCCTAAAGTACGGCAGTCCCGCCAGGAGGCGTAAGAAGTAGGACTAATAAGGAAGAGCTGGAGCCGGCTCTGGCTTTGCATCTCTTGCTCGGGCACAGCAGGCCCAGACTCCTGTTCCCCATCCCTTGGTGGGCCTGGGAGCTCTGCAGAGCAGTGGGGTGACAGTCACGCTAAGCCCTGCCCTCCCCCGCTCTGACTGTATTCTTCCCACATTGCCCACAATGTCCTGAACAGAAGGCAGCTCCTTGCACCCCTCTCTTTTGCAGTGCTAAGGATGGAACCCGGGGCCTCCAGCAAACTAGGTGAGTGCTCTGCTGCTAGCCACATCCCCAGCCCCTTTGAATTCTCAAGGCTAGGAAACAACCCTGCCCTTGCTCACTTGAAAATCCTTTGTGGGGGACTCAAGAAGGACTCCTGAGCTGGGTGTGGTGGCATACACTGTAGTCCCAGGAGCTTCGAAGGCCAAGGCAGAAGGCCAGCCCGGGTAACATACCAAAATCCCATCTCGGGAACTAAAAAGGAGCGAAGTATTCCTAAGAGGCAGCACCCATGTCTCCTCCCTGCTTCTTCAGGAAATAACTCAGATAGGAATGCTCTGGACCTGGGGCCTCTCCCAACCAGGCCTGCTCTTTGGTGGCATCGCAGATGCAGTATGTTCTACTGGAAGTCCTCAAGGGATCCATGGTATGGCCATGGCCCACTGAACCCGCCCAAGCAAGTTATACCTTGTTTTATGGTCTACCTGTAAGGTGCCTCTTTTGACCTGGGGAGACAGCCATCCAGGAGGCTTGCTTGAGTCACAATACTTTGGAGGGGGAGTGACAGAGATGTTCACTTTGTATACAAATAGCTTTATTAAAAAAATCAGCTGAGGGAGGCGTATAAGGATTCTATCAAAAAGTACAAATTTTAAATAAACGCATCAGAAAAGTGGCAACCAGATATGCCAGCCACAGCTGTAACCTTGGCCTTGCAGGGAGGGCAGGGGGACTAGAGAGGATGTTCCCAGAGCTCTCGGAAGAACCTGGATAGTTGGATGCCTGCGGGGCCAGGTGCTGGAACTACCAGGCAAGGACTTTGCTTCAGTTTTCCTTTCCTTGAAAAAATGGACAAAAATCTGGCAAGTGCAGTGAATTTTGTCTGGAGCAGGAAGGCACCAAAGTCATGTACAAGGCACAACTGCTCACTCCAGTCCTGAGGCACATGGGGTAGATGAGCGCACATGGGGATTGGCAGTGGGGTGTGTGTCAGAGTCATTAGGGTCTGTTGCCACCTCTAGGGTCGACCACAGATTAAACTAAGATGGACCAAGTGTACCATACAATCCCTGCAGCCAGGAGCCAGAAGCATCACTGAAGTAGACGGGACAAAGCAAACTGGATCACACTGGTACTCAAGATAACCCCAGTGGGCAGCAGCAGCCTCCTGTCTCCACCTGTCTCTAAGCCACTACAGGTGCCCAACCTGGCCTAGGAGCTCCTGGGGCAGTCCCTGCCATCCCAGCTTCTGGAAAAGCTCCAGGGCCAGTTTCTCTGAATGGCAGGTGAAAGCACAAGAAGCTGGCATCAAATCCAGTCCCCAAAAGCTGCTGGCCTCACACCCATGGTCATTGGTGGCAGGCCTCCCTGGAGACATTGGGCAGTGGGTAGGCAAAGAGGGAGAAGTCCAGGATATACTTCGGGAGCACATCCTGCAACAGGGCCTGTGGGACACTGCACAGGTGGTAGTGCAGGCTTTCAGGGCTGACTGGCCGGTACCAGGCCTGGCGAGCTGGGAACCGGACATGGGGTGGTGCCCCCACCCACTCCAGCACCTGGTTGGCATCAGCCTCTAGCCTTTCATAGGTGCCCACAAAGTTGTAGTGCACGGCACAGGGTTGGCACAGGTGGTACACAGGCATCCAGTGTTCATTCATGCGCTCTGGGTCCTCTTCCACTAGGTATCTCAGGAATTCTGCGAAGGTGACATCATCTCCCGCTGGGCTAGGTCCGGCTCCAGGCCGGTACCGCCTCACAATCTCAGCCCCGTAGCGCTGCTGGTACTCGCGGATCTCGCCAAACTTGTTGCGATAAGCAGAGAGGAGGCGTTCCAAAGGGTCCCGCACAAACAGGAACTTGAAGTAGTGCTGCAAGCGATAGCGAATCTCCTCGGGCCGCAGGTCCGCCAGGAACACCAGGTCACTGCGGTGGTCCATCTTGAGGCGGACGTCCACGTTGTCCAGGACGCCCGCCAGTACCTTCAGCACCCGCTTCCAGTTAGAACAGGCCACCTTGGGGACGTAGCAGTAAAGGAAGCGGTGGCGGTCACTCACGAGGATGTGGCGCAGCAGGGTGCGCCGCTGACCCACCGGCAGGTCCCAGGGGTCCCGTGGCATGCCTGGCTGCCGGCACACCGCCCGCAAAGTTCGGTTCCGGATGTCCCGCAGCACTCGCAGATCCGAGTCCCCGGCCTCTGGGGATGGTGCCCCAGGCTCTGGGGCTGTCGCACGCCAGGCCGCGCCCTCGTGGCTGGGCGGGTGCAGGGGAAGGGGTTTCATCTCCGCCAGGATGCCCCGCTCGATCATGAGCAGCAGCCCGCTGGAGGCCACGATCACCGCGAACATCAGCATGGACGGCAGCAGCAAGGGCGGACCGCCCAGACCGGCCCGGGCTCGGCTTAGTGGGGCGCGTCTCGGCGCCCGGCCCCGGGGCTCGGCGCCATTTGGGGCTGCCAGCGGGGTCACCGGGCGGGGGAGCATGGTGCTCCGGACGGGGGCTTGCGCGGGCCAGGCCGGGTCGGGCCGTCCCGAGGGCTGCTGCGGTGGGAGCCGCTCCGGCTGGGGGAAAGCGGGGGACCTGGCTGGGCCCGCAGGCTGGACTGCTCCGAACAGAGGGCGCGGCCGGCTCCCGGGCCGAAGCGCCAGGGCAGGCGGCGAGCGGGCGCAGCTGGGACCAGAGCCGGATGTCCCGCCCGGCCGCGCTTGGCTCCCGGCCACGCCGTGACACAGGCGCAGGGGCGGGCCCACGCCGGGGGCGGGGAGAAGGGCGGGCGTCCCTGCCAGGGGAGGCTGCACGGAGCCCCTACCCGGGAGAGGGAGCCGGAGCCAGGGCCGCCCCCTCCCCAGGCCTGGGGACAAGAGCTTGCTGAGACTCCGAGGGCGGAAAAAATCCAAGCCTTGCACCCACTACCCTGCCGCAGGGTTGCCTGGCTCAGTCAGCCCTTTTTCCCACTGTGGGCCTGGAGGCAGGCAGGCCACAGGGTTAGGGAGACACAGGGACACCGGGGCAGCCTTTCTGGTTGGAAGCCGAGTTCTCCAGTTTGCCTCTAGCTGCCTTTACCTCCCTCAGTCCAGCAGGTCCTGGCCACTACAGAGACAGCCAGGCACTGGCCTATGTCCATGCTG
Organism: Cuniculus paca; assembly: GCA_004365215.1. Lineage (NCBI taxonomy): Eukaryota > Metazoa > Chordata > Mammalia > Rodentia > Cuniculidae > Cuniculus > Cuniculus paca. The sequence continues at coordinate 4,352 of RJWT010012011.1, forward strand.
GCCCTGAAGTTTAGCAGTCCCTGAGGACTGTGATGCTTACCCGCTGGGTAAGCTAGAAATGGAACCTCTAAGCCCACGTTAGTGGGGTAACTGGAGCACTCCTGAAAGGGGCTGATGACCCCAGTGCCTCAGGATCGCTGGTGTGGCAGGCCAGGATACTTCTTGAAGAGAGCCTCGGGCACAGAGCAGCAGGAACAGCAAGCAGCCTCCTTGCCTGGTGCTAAGTGTGTGCTCAAAAGTGTGTGCCACGGCTGCAGGCAGATTCAGGAGTGCTCTCCATGTTGGGAGCCAGCTGTCCCTGTTGGAATGGGGAACCTAAGCATCTGCACCTGACCAAGCTGCACACAGGTAACCAGCAGGGCACTGAGGCACAGCAGCCATAGGATTGACGCAGGTTCCTGACAAGTATTTTAGTCTTTTTCAGTTGTACCCTGGCTGGTGGGTACCACGGACATTATTGTACAGCACAAGTAAATAGGCTCAGGAATGCTGAGACTCAGTGTAATTCCTAGTTGAGATCCTTTGGAGATTAAATGGAGCAGGAAGAATGGATGGGAGGAAGCAGCTGACCTCAGGACATCGTGATGGAAAAGAACAGAAGACATGACGGCGAGCGAGCGCAGCCGTCAGGGAAGGAGGGATGGCGTTACCACTGACCAGATGAGGGAGTTCTGGGGACGAGATGAAATTAGAGGGTGCACAAGATAGCTTTCCAGTGCCAGGAACATGAGAGCACACAGGGTAAGTGGGGGGAAAGAGTGGGGATTCTGGGGACCTTCTGGCTCATCAGAGGGTCCCTGCATCCCTATCTGCAAGCCAGGGCACATCTCAGGCCAACTTTAGCCTTGACCACAGGGCTGCCTGCTTCCAATAGCACTAGAGATCCATTTCTGGTGGCAGGATTAATTTCTACTGCTATCATTTTTTCTCCTAACGATATAGAGAGGAAAAAAAGACCTTTTATACTGGGAGAGGAAAAACAAAGATGTTTTAAAAAGTTTTGACAATAAAGACCATGTGTGCATGTCTGTTGGAGGTCGGTTTTACGTGCTGGCAGTCGAGGTAGCCTGGGCAAGGTGCTTATCTATGTGCTGGTTTCCTGTAAAAGGAGGATAGGCTACCATGCAGCTCAAGGACTCTTGTGGGCAGGACACGATGACACCATCAAGTCCACAGTGGTGTCTGTGCTAAAACCTCCATGGAAAGCGAGCACTAGGGCTGAGGAGCCATGCTTTGTCTCCCAGAACCCCTCATAGCATTAGAATCCCCACCCCCCACCCCCTTGAGCCCTGTCAACACTGATACTTCAGGGCTGGGCTGAATCAAGGGACAGTTAGTCCCAAACCTTGAACCTACAATATGGCCCCCAGCCACTCAGCAATTAAGGAGCACCAGCTATAAGATAAAGGCCCTGTGATAGCTTTTGCTGGGCAGTCCTACAATGTGACTATCTAGCTCCATTTAGCATTTTAGGGACCAGCTGCCAGGTCACTGGCCAGGTGAGGGCTGATGACCCAAGGATTTCACGCAGAACCAGGCAGGTGGCTGTGACCACCATCATGTCAATTTCCCATTCCCTCCGTCTATTCTCACTTTTCCCCCCAACTTTCCTACCCTCATTGTTTAGTGGCCTCCATGAGCACCTGTGCCATAAGAATAAAGGAGGACCATGCAGTAAGGTCAGGGAGTCTCTCCAAATTTACATATCAAAAATGACAGGACACACAGGAAACAATCCTTTTCTAAATCAATACAATTTCTCAAATTTATTATTTTCTTAAAGAAGTACTTCTAATCTCTGTCAAAAGGGAGGTGAGGAAGGGTCCCCCTCCCTTGTAAACACTGAAATACAGATCTGGGAAACCAGGATCGACACACACAAAAAGTGCATTTTACAAAATATCAACTAAAATATATTTTACATGGATTATGCTTCCATTGAAATTCTACCAGCTGCATTTTCAGGTTCGAAAAAATATTTCCACATCTAAGAGACTTCAAAAGCATTTAAGTCCTGGGCAGCAGACCCTGCCTGCTGGGAGGACGGGCCTCGATCTCCTCTCCCGTGGGGGAGGCTGCACTCCTTGGCAGCGCCCTGGGAAGAAGGGGCTCCGAGGCTGGCTCTCCAGGGTCCCCACTGCAAGTCAGCCAACCTCTCTTACTGCCCTGCCTCCCAGGCTGGCGCCTCCCTTCAAACAGCTTCTTCAACACAAGGACACCAGGTCCCTTCCCTTCAGATGTGCGAATGCAACTCTGAGGCCTCCAGGCCCAACCCAGCCCAATCACCAATCAGGAGCAAGCCACCTTCTACGCTCAGGACAGGGTCCAGGGGTGCACTCGGGATTCACTTCCACCTGCCTCTGTGGCTCCTGCGCACTATCCTCACCCAGTGCCACCTCCGCAACCTGCTGGGCCTGTCTGCCCCTCCCTGGGAGAAGACCCAGTGCTACCTTCCTCGGCTCCTGCCCCTGTGGAAGTGTTCAGCTAGCAGGTTCTCAGCACCAGGTCCAAGTCGCACTGCACCCATTTCCTCTTCACCATGCTCCTCTTTGGTACAAACAGGAAATAATCAGGCTTCCAGCCCCTCACAGAGCCCAGGATCAGGGCCAGTCTAGTCCAGGAAAGGACAGCAAGGGGCTGAGTTGCCTCATCAGTCTACTCTGGGGAGCAGCTTGAGGTGAGGGCAGGGTCTCTGGCTGGGCATAGAACGCACTGAAAATGCAGGTCTGCAGCTACTCAAGTGAGAGGCTGCAGCTCAGCAGGTCTGTGGACTGCTACAGTGTTGATTCTGGCTGGGATGTAAATTAGTGCAATCTACAAAAGACTAGGGGAAGGGGTGGCAGGGCAAGGGGAGCCACAAGCTCCTTTGGTTTGATTTCAGGTGGGTGTGGCTTGAAGTCATGTGTGAAGTTCTGCAAGAGGTTTCCCAGAACCTCCAAGTGTAAGGCAAGAGGAAAAATCTTCAACAAATCAGGTAGCAATTTTCCTTGCCCCCTGCCCCCACCCTTTCCCAGCACCCATCGGCTCTCCCAGACATGACAAACTCCACAATGATCAGTTAGCTTTCTGGGAAGTCAGACCTTCTGGGCGCCCCTCAACAGGAGGCGGGCAGGAAGCTGACTCCAAGTGGACCAGCTACATGACTGTCAAGGGCCTGGTCAACTTGTCCCAGCACCAGTGGCTACTGCAGGGGCAAAGGAAGAAGGCCAGGGAAATGGCCAAAGTCCAGGAAGAGGAAGTCGATGCTCTGGAAGCCAGCCCCTGGCTCTCTATGCCTCGAAGAACAAGCTCAGAACTGTGCTAGAATCTGGGAGAGCCTGGTCCCAGGCTGACAGGGAAGCAGCGGGTCACAGTGGGTGAGGTAAAGCTGGCTCCTGCCCCCAATGGAGGGCTCAGGGGAGGCTATGGAAGGGCCTGTTGGGCTGGTTCCTGAAGGACCTTACTCCTCCTCCTTGCCCAGGCGCCTCCCTAGACTGTGTCCCTCAGGTATGACCCAGCCTCAGGGAAGACTGCTTCTTCAGGGGTGTCCACCCAGGGAATCACAGGTAGGCACCCTGGGCCAAGCTGGCGGCCCTGATCCTTTTCTTATACCCTGACCTACCCTTCCCTCCAAGGAGCCCAAAACCTATAGGGGCCCCTGCCCTCACCCCCCAAGAGAACCACAGGACAGCAACCTAAACCCTGTGGCCCCTTAACCAAGTGCTGTGCTTCAAGCAGTGCCCCCTGCCCAGAACCCCTTGCTCATGGGCAGCCCCAGTGTGGGCACAAGGAGGCTACTGGGGGTTCTTGAGGATGCGGCCATGGCGGAAGTCATAGACATGGCGGCAAAGGAACACCAGCTCAGGGTCCGTGTCCTCGGGCACTGTGCGGTGTGGCGGGGTGGAGTAGTCTGCAGACGGGGGCACCAGTGCTGTCTTTCGGCTGGGAAGGCCCTCACCTCGGCGCTTGGCCATGGCACAGAATCTGCAGTAACAGACCATTTGCTGTCTTTACCAGAGCCACTTTTACAGGCAGAACAGTTCCTTCCCCACCCTGCCCAGAGCGCTGGAACAGCCCTTCCTGCTCCCAAAGGGGACTCCCACCCCACCCATCCTGGGGGCTGAGATTGCTCTGCCAACCAAGTCATCTTCTTTGATGTAGGGGAGCCACACCTGCCAGGGCTTCCCTCCCAATCAACTGCTAGTTCTCCTAGATTTTCTGTAAGAGTAGTACTGTTAGCCCCTAATTCTGCTTCAACCATGCTATCTCAGTGGGGCAACAATTTTTCTTCTTCACTCTAAAACAATTAAATGATGCGTACAGGTTGCAAGGAAGAAGTTCTGGGAGATTAGGCCCCGTGAGTGAGACTGGGCCCAAGCAGAATGCCATTTCCTTGGGGACCACCCCCCCAACAGCCCTAGGGAGCCTGAGGGGAAGAGGACAGCCAGAGGCTGCAGGGCTCCACCCACCTGCAGTACTCAGCAAAGGTCAGCACGTAGCACTTCTCCTCAATGCAGGCTACACTATTCTGGTCCTGATGTCGAGATGCAAAAACTTCATTCTGCAAAGGCTCAAGGTGAGACAGGAAAAGGCTGGTTACCAGGACTGAGAGGCACCTGCCTCCAGGGCATGCAGGCATTACCCTGCTGAGCTAGGCGGACTCCAGCGAGCCTGGGAGCTTCTCTGGAAAAGTAGCCTTCCGTAGGTATGTCTCACTTACTGCCTCTGGGCACTCCAGCTGGGCTCCTCCCAGGTCCCACCCTACTCAAAAAATAGTCTGGTACCTGCTCTAGCTCCTAGACCTCTAGGATCCCTGACTGCCCACCCCTGCCCACTCTCTGCCCACAGGAGGAAAGGAGAACTAGTTCCTGCAAGGGGAAAGGAAGTAAAAAGTAAGCCTGGACAACCCAGCAGGTGGCAGGAGGAGTCTCATCTGGCCTTTTCACACAGTAGGGAATACCAGGGCTGGGTGTACAGCCCACCTCACCTGTTCTGTTACAACACATCCCTTGCTCATTTACCAAGTCCTGGCCTTAAGGGGTCCCCTTTGCCTATTCTTTTGAAACATGAGCTGGGAAGTGCTGGAAAAAGGCTAAACTCCAGTGGCTCCTGTGTCTCTGGAGGACCAGGTAGCAAGCTTAAGGACTTGGCCACAAATGGGCTGCCTTCCCCATGCCATGTCTCAGCACCATGACCTCATGCTCTGCTATGCCACCTTCCCTGCCCCTGCCAGGCAGCTCACCTCATGCATGCTGGGGCTTCGGCCTCCCTGTAAGTGCTCAGGTCTGTAATACCACAGGAGGCTCATCATCAGCTCTCCTGAAGAAAGGACGGAAAGGATCACACTGGAGGTAGCAACCCTGGTTACTTAGGCAAACAGGCTGGCCACCTGCTCCACAGGCCTGTCCAAACTTGATACCTGGCCCCCTCCCGCAGGCTCCTGGTACCATGGCCCCTGCTCCAGGGGAGGCACTCAGCGGCCTGGAATGCTGTTAGGCTTGGAGGCAGCCAGGGAGAAGATATTGAGAGGTGAGGTATAGGGTACAGGTGCTCTGGTGGCTGACAACGCTGTTAATGTTCTGATCCAAACCAAGCCCCCAGGTCATCACAGAGTTGGCAGCAGACCGACCCCAGCTCAGTGGAAGGCAGACTCTGTACCAGGCCAAAATCTAGGCAGAGTTGACCAGGGGCCTACAGTCCTAGAGTGAAGGCAGCTGCCTGCCCCTTGGGTCCCCAGTATGAGGGATGTATACCTGACTCGGGGTTCTCCCAGAGGGCAGAGATCTTGGCCACATAAGGTGTGGATGTCTTTCTTGGGCCCGACTTGAGAAGAACAGTGTCCCGGACTCGGATTGTCTCTCCGTGCCGCTCGACCGCCTGGTAGCTCTTTCGGATGGCTGGTTCTGGCTCGTCCTAGGCAACAAACCAGTGACACCAATAAGCTTTTAAAGCCCAGCATAGAGGGAGGACAGACAGAGGGAGGGAATGGCATTCTCTCTACGATTTCCTCTGGGTGGCCTAAGGGCTGAGCACCCTGGTACTCTGCACCTTTCTCTCCAAGGTTGGTTTTCGGGGATAGGGTGGGGTGGGAATGGACAGAGGGGTGGAAGCGAAGACCAAAGCTTCTGAGCCACTCTCACCGCCAGCCCTGAGAGCTGGCTCTGCGGGACTTCTGCAGAGGCTCGTGCTCTCTCCCTCCTCACAGGAGGGATGCCTGCATTTAAACCCTAAGCCACTGGTTTAAATGACACAGCTTTGGGCAAATTTTTGAATCTACTCCTAAGCTTCAGGCTTGTCAACTGTAAAATGCAGATGATTATGGGACCACGGGGTGTGAGGATTAAAGGTGTAACACGTACCAAGTGCTTGGCTCAGCTGTGGCATCAAATTTAGCAAGTATGCAAGGCATTTTAGCTGATACTCTTCATTATCCCAGATATTCTCACACCACTAAGTTTCTCTGCCCATCTCGGCTTCCCCTATACATACTTGCCAAGAGAATCTCCAGAAAGTCTTCCAATGTATAAACTTAAACTGAACTGTAGTTCAGGATGCAAAGGACGGAGTGAGTAAAGATGAGAAATGAAGAAATATCAGGGCTACACTGAGATCAGTGGCACACCCAAACCGTCAGTCAACACTCCCCGAGTCCCCAGCCTCCCCAGAGTGGGTGATGCAGGGGCTAGGGCAGGGGGCTGAGTGGGCAGGACTGGTTTCTAAGGTGTAAGTGAACTGCTGCTCTTCGTTCCTTGTGCAAAGCCAGAGCCGTCTCACTACAGGTCCCACATCCCTGTCTTGCCCCATCAGTTAAGAGCTGGCACTCACCAAGACATAGACAGCCTTCTCACAGGCAGCTCCAACAGGCACCCAGCCATTGGTGCGGCGACGGCGGCGGCGGCGAGGGCGTGGACGCTGGGCGCGTGGCTGCTTGGGGTGGCTCGGCCTGCGGGCAGCCTTGCTTCTGGCGTTGTGCCTGCAGCCAGAGCCCGTGCGCAGACCTGACTTGGAGCCGCTGGGAGGCTTGGCGCTCTGAGGGCATGCTCGGGCTACCGTCTGGGGCTCCGAAGTGGGGGTTTGAAGATAGGGGACAGGCTCCGCTGCAGGTGGCACACTGGGCACAGGGCATCCGAGGAGGGGGTGGGCAGGGGAAGCTGGGTGGCCAGCTTCTGGGAGAGGAAATTCCAGCTGGCCCAGGGATCTGCAGCCTTCTAGAAAAAGGGGACGGTGGGTGAGAGCAGGTAAAGACAAGCTGTAACCCCGCTCACCCATCTTCTTTCAGAGCCTGCTACTCTCAGTTCTAAGTATACACACAGAGACCCTGAGGTAGCAGGCATGACAATGGCCTCTGCAGGGACTGCCCAAGTGACTCCCTGAGGCAGCAGTGATGTGTTTCTAGACTGTGGGGACCGGCCAAGAGCCATTTCCGTCTCCCCTTCTAGGTGAAAATTGAAGTAATGGCAATAGCTTCAATATTCTGACTTAAGCGCCTCTGAAGCTCCCACAGTGCTGAGGAGCAAGGGTCTTGCAGATACAGACAGACTGGGGTGTGAGTCCCGCACCAGCCTCTCATGGGTCATGTGACTTCAAGTCACTCTGCCCTCACTGCAAAGCCAGGATGAGTATCATACAGCATTTCCTGCTTATTTTTCTTATGAACATATTAACTCACTTCATCCTTAAAATAATCTCATGAGATAGGTCTGACTGCCCTCACTTTATAGTTCGTGTCTACGGTCATATGGAAAGGAAACGGGGATAAACATTTCACTGCAGGCAGTCCAAACCCTAATTAGGCATCACACAGCCTTCCCACATATAAAGCACTCAGAATGGTGCCTGGCACACGGTGTTTATTGGTGGCCTTGTTATAAGGGTGAGTGAGAAGGGTCTAGACTTGGGGAGTGGCACAAAAGAGAAGGAAAAGCCCAAGAAGCAGCTTGCTTTCAGGTCTCAGTGCTCCAACTCATGCCAAAACCTGATACAACCAGTCTGGCCAGAGCCAGTGGTCTATAAAGTTGTTTTATAGACCCCTGCAAGAGGGTTGGGGGAGGGGAAAGCTGGGAAAGGCCCATTCCTTGCCTCCCAGCCAGCACAGCAGACTTGCTGGCCAGGACGGCTCTAGTTCCCTCACATCCACCCACAACCTGGGAGGCGACCTGGAGAAGCAGGTAAGGAGACCCCTACCAGTCTAGGGGTGTTTCATCAGCTGGGCCACAGCCTCTATAGCATTTGGGTCTTGCTATGAAGGCAGACACCATAGCTGTGGGCCCAAACACCACACCAGCCACGCCAGGGAACTCTGCCTGTCCGTTCTTGGCGCATGCTCACCTGTCCACGGCTAGCACGGTGATGCTATGTCTGGGCATCCCCTCTCTTTCAAGGCCTGTATGGCCAGGGCAAAGCTGCTCTACCACAGCTGGCGAGACCTCCTGCGCCTGGAACGCACCAACCTTTGTGTGAATGCTGAACTCAGGCAGCATGCAGATGGTCTGAGCTCCTGGAAAGTAAGGAATTCTACCTTTCCTTGTGGGGTGGGAAAGAAGGCACATGGGAACAACCTGGTAAAAGCCCTAATTTCTGTATATAAGAGTCTAAGAATAGAAATCCCAATGAGGAGGAAGGACAGCCCTCCTGCACCCTCCACCACTGCCACGCTACCTAGCTGCCAGGACTCACAATCTCCAGCAGCCTGGGCAAAGCAATCCACGAGAGCTAAGCCCGAGCCCCTTTCCTAGGGATGCTCCTACGCTTGGATCCGACTGCGAGAGTCCTCCCTTCTCAAAGTCCCTACCTTCCGGGTAGTAGCTATATTTGAAGGAGACCCTGCCAGGAACGAAAGGTTAGCCTCCAGAATACCATGTCCCAGAGACTTCCCAGTACATCCCACCATGAAGGGCTTACCTGCTGCAAAAGGCATTTTGTAGGGGCAGCCACCACAGGTAGTGCCAATGTGGGTGAGAGACAGAGGCAGCACTCCACAGACGCTATAGCCATTCACTCCAGTGTCCTCACTGGAGCAGTAGCGGGAGGAGCTCCAGGGAGGGTGCTGGAAAGGGCTGCCTGAGGGCATGGAGCTTGGGGCTAAGAGAAGCCCCTCCTTAGGGGCAGCCACTGGAGACAGCTTGCCCTCAGGGAGCATGGGACAGGGGGAGTAGCTCCCACACTGCAGACCATCCTGGCCACAGTACAGGTAGAAGCTGCCAAGTGCAGTGAGCTCAGGCCCTCCACACAGACCACTGAAGTCGGCAGGGTTGCCAGGCATTGGCAGCGGGGACAGCTGTGGTGCAGGGAAGGAGGGCTGATGTAGTTCCTGCTTTGGGGCAGGTGACTCCTCGCCTGGGCGCCCAGGCTCTGGCTTCAGGGCCGCCTGCCCACCCATCAAGAGAGGCAGGTGGGGACGTATCCCCAAGGGACTCTCCAGAGCCTTGCTCAGGGGCTGATAAGAGGGCTGGACAGATGGCCCTCGAGGAGTGGCTGATGGCCTTGGCTCATTAGGGTGCCCCTGCCAGCCTGTGGCCTCCCCAGAGCCAGTCCCCTGCCGGGTTTTGGGATAGTTCTTGCCATTGACCTTGGCCCACTTTGGCCGCAGGACTCTGGGTGCTGGGGGCTCAGCAGAGCGCCCATCTGCTTCTGCGTGGCCACGAGGAGGCCGAAGGGGCAGCTCTCGCTCCTGGCTCAGCTTGAGGAAAGCAGCTGCATTCAGGCTAGCCAGTCTCTTGGGAGCGGGGTCTCCGTCTCGGCGGGCACTTTCTTCTGGTGCTGGCTCTGGGGATAGGTCACGGCTTCCTTCCCCAAGGTCTCCCAGCCGAGGCCGCTTCTTGGAGGAAGACCAGCTGCCAGCAGCCCGATCCCGGCTGCGGTGTGGGTCTCCCCCTCGACTGCGGCGGGCACCTGCCACACTGCTGGCGTCCTCCCGCTCCAGCAGCAGGTTATTGAGGGCCTCTGCATTGAGGGATGCCAGACGCCGCTTACGGGGTTGTGCAAGGCCAGTGTCCTCACTAGATGGGGCAGGGCTGGGGGGCTTGGGCAGGTCAGGGGGCAGCTCGTCAGCCTCATCTGCACTCCGTGGACCAGCCACATTTTCCAGCCGAGTCAGCAGGACTTTGCAGGCCTTGGGTTTCTCAGGAACCAATGGGCGCTTACGCAGTGGGTAGTTCTTGCGGCGCCCAGACAGGTGCCCAGGGCTCTCGGGCATGCCTGGCTCCACACCCTCAGCCACCTGCTCCACATTACTGTCTTCCATTTGCAGGGGCTCCTGGCGGCCAGTGGGGCCAGAACTCAGCATGGGAAGGGACTTCCTCCGAGTGTGTGTCATGGAGTCCCTCCAATCTGCAGGACACAAGTAAGGCACTCAATAAGAGAGTGTTCTGACCTGTCCTTGCCTGCTTTCTCCCCCACTGCAAGCCACCCAGCCTCACCTGCAGAAACTCTGGCCTTCCCTACTGGCTCCAGACCGGATTTTTCCCAGGACCCCCTTCCAGAGTGCAAAGGTCCAGGGAAATTAGGTATCAGCAGCCGTGCACTACTTATTCCTTCCTTAGCCTTTCAGCCTGGAGTTCCTCTGAACAATGGCCCTAGATACCCCACAGAGCAGTACAGACCCCAGAACCAGGGGACAAACCTCTGACCTCCCTGCCTGCTCTCCCACTAGAACAGTGGTGGTAAATCTACAGCATGCGTGCTACAGCAGGCTGTTCGTGTCAGTGAAAGCTCTAAAAAGCTCACTAGAAACTCACTGCAAGGCAAGAAGAGGCTCTGAAGACACAGAACCAGGACAAGGACTTGGGTATCAGAAGTGCATCTATTCCTTCAAAAGCATTTCCAACCCCTCCCGCAACTCCAAGCTTCTGAGACTGCCCAGCAGAGGATAAGAACAGAGACAGTAAGAAGTCAAGATGGGGAACTTGACTGCTGGGCCACGGAAGAAGCCAGTCTAGTTGCTAAGGACTCTGCGTGGCACGTAAGCAGGAAAGCCCTAAATGGGTCTCGCTGGAAAAGCATGGAGGGTGAGGAGCCCACGGTCAGGAAGCTCCCAGCCACTCCAGAGCTGGCTCCACTTTTGTTCAGATTCCAGGGAAGCTCGGCCCAAAGAATGCCCGTGCAGCCGGGCATGGTGGTGCACTAACGAGGCTGAGGATTGCTGTGAGTTCAAGGGCAGCCTGGGCTACATAACGAATTCAGAACCAGCCTGAACTACATAGTGAGACCTGTCTCAACCACCCCTCCCCACCAAAAGAATTCCTGTGCTATGGAAAGGGTGTCAATAAAGTTAAAAAGAGCACACTCCCAGGGGCAGACTAACTCAAGAGACAAAGGTGGCTGCCCTGTTAGTCTGGCTCTGCCTCTTGGTTCTCCTTCTTGGTAGGCAAGATGTTAGGCGGCAGGCAGGATGGAGTCTCAGGATGCCCACAGCTCCTGACAGAAGACGCCCACAACATGCATGATCTAGCTTTGCGTGGGATGGCAAAACACACCCAAACACAGACTTGGGGCAGCCTGAGCCCCAGTTCTGGGGTGGGGAAGGCTAGGGCCACCTGTGCCTTGCCCAAGAGGGGCCAAGATTAAGGTAATGCAGAACTGCAAGCAGGAAGTGGGAGGGGGCTAGCGGTCAGAGACTTCAGAACTGTTCGCTGTCTACCTGCTCCCAAGCCCAGAGCACACGCGCTGCAAAGTGAGGTGCCAGACAGTGCTCCTCTCACAGGACCAGGTGATCCTTCCCAGCCAGCGGGCTGGCCTTTTCAGCTTAAGTCTCTCTACTGCTACTGAGAGTCACACTGCTCTGTTCAGAGCTGGAAGCAGTCCCTGGTGGGCCAGTATTTAACCCTGGAAATCCCAAGTCTGAGGATCTCCAGGGATTGATGAATTCCAGCTAGTGCCTGTGGCCCTGGGCCAGAGGCTGGGCTCACTAAGCACCTTCTCTCCAGAGATATGTAACACTAGCTGAGAAATGATGCTGAGAAAACCTGGCTGAGGGCAGTGTGGGCAACTTATACCCCAAGAAATGACTCAGAAATCAAAAGGGTAGAAGGCACGCAGGTTTTGCTCTTGCCACATGCAGGGACCTCCCACTGTGAGAGACCAAACAAGAGACAAGACAGTCCCAAGAGGCAAATCCATTCGTTCCTGGAGCACAGAGACAGCACTCTGAAAAACCCTAGGCATCTGCTAGTCTCCATTAGACTCTTTCCTCCTTCGAATCAGGGTGACCACTGTCCCTGACTATTCAGCACACTTAAGAGCAATGCTTCTTTTCATTCTTAAAAGCATCCCAGTCTCTTATGAGCCACAAGCCTTCGTTTCCAAACCAGGGCACCCCTGGGTAGAGGGACACACAATAAGCGGCAGCAAAACACATCCATATTTCCTAGGAAAATCCAGGGACCTGGAGATGGAGGCTGAGTGAACAGACCATGTCGCTGAGCAGGGACTGAAGCCCCTCAACAGGCCCCAAGTTAGCAGAAGGGCTGGGCCTGGGAATGGCTGGGGGCCAAGGCTGAGGTCACCTGGGCCTGTGGTCTTTGAGGACATGGACACCAAGTACACAGCAAAGAGGGGTTGGATGGGAAAGAGCTAGCTAGGCTCTCAGAAGACTCAGCAGGGGTGGCTGGGATTGGCTGTTTGTGGGCTGCAAGCGTGGATGGTCCTGGGGTCCACCTCGGGCCCCACTCAGTCTTTTTCTCTCAGCACACAAAATGCCCTAAGCAGGGAGAGATGGGAAAAGAAGGCAGTGCTCACTTTTAGAAGCCCATGCCCGGAAACTGAGAATGTGTTCCCTGCAGACAGCACTGCTCTTTAACCTTCCACTCAGCACTCCAGTACCTTAGGCGCACCACCGGGGCCAGGGGGCAGATATCCAGGAGAACCCTCCAAATCAGTGTAGGTCTCATTTCCAAATCAAGCACGGGAGCCTCCTCCTAGTCTCCCCCAAATATACCCTGTCACTTGCTAAAACTACCCAAGGTCATCAAAGCACATTGCAAAATAACTCCCAACTTTCATGTGACACCTCAGGCGGCTGCAACCTCACTGTCCTAAGGAGAGGCTGAGGTCTCTGCTGCTTTCTGCTGCACTCCTAGACAAGAAGAGGAGAGCATGCGTGAGTCATGCTTTGAAGTCCCTGTAAGCCTGTGAGAACCTCAGCTGCAGCTTTTCCCTGGGGAGGGGTGGGTGGAAGGGCTCTTGGCCTGCCAGGGCCCCTCCAACCTACAGGGGATGGGCCCAGCTGGGCTGGCTGGGGGAAGATGATCCCAGGAAGGCAGCAGGCCAAACCTGCTGGCCTTCTCAGTCATGGCAGCTCAACCAGAAACTTTCTACCAATGCCAAGGGACAAGGCAGGTTGGGTCTCCTCAGCATTGCTGTCCTGTCTGAAGGCCCTGTTCTCCCAGGCACTATAACCCAGGCCTCTTTTCAGAGAAGGCTCCCAAGAGGGACTCTAATGTAGATGGTGTCAAGCAAGATCCCACTGGAGAAAACCAGTCTGAGTGTCCCCAGCTCTGAAAAGCGGCCATGAAACACAGTGGCTGACCAGTAGGCCTCTAAGCGGAACCCTAAATCCCACAGTATACTCTCAAGTTGGTTATGAGACCAGCCCCACCCTAGGTGCACCATGGTTTCAACATCAAGAGAAGGATTGGTGCCAGTTCAAGTGCCACAGGCCTTACTGGCACCCAAGCCCGCTCAAGGCTGGAAGAAGCTGCCTCCACAGAGGCGCACGTGCCGTCTCTTGCCTTCAAATTGCCAGGCTAAATACAAGAGCATGAATGCAGGCAGTGGCACTGCAGAGGGGAAGACCAGGGTGGAGCCAGTAGGGCAGGGCACAGCGCAAACTACCCCCAGCCCAGCAAGAGAGGCCACCTCAGGGCAGAGAGGCCTTTGGTCTTGCCCCGCCCCCATCCTCCAGTCTCAGGACTCAGGTTCTGGTCCGCTTCTCTTCTCAAACTCTCTAATCTACTATACTTGGCATTTTGCTTCATTTTTAATGGAAGAGGAGTGTTTGAGGGTCTTGAACAAGGACAGACCACATGTCACCTTAGTGAGGGCCAGAAAAGGCACTGCCCAGCTACCTCCCTCCAATTACAGTTCGAGCCACATGTCGGGCTAAGCTAAGCACTGCACAGTTTCATTATTTTCTCTTGGGTAACCTCTTCCCAAGACGTTAGGAACACTAGGTTTCTTGAATCTTCTGCCAAAGGAAAGCACCAACAGCACAAAGGCAAGCTATTTCTTCTAAATTTACTTGATCTTACTGCATGGAAAAACATGGGAAGCTGCTGTAGTTCTTATGGTAAAGCCAGGTAAAGGCCCTGGCATCTCTGAAATCTCTTGAAAGTATGAAAAAGACAGACCCAAAGCTCCGAGGCAGGCAGACCTGGATTTAAATGTTAGCTCTGGGCTACAGGTGTAGCTCAGTCACAGAACGCTTGCCTGTCATATGCGACACCCTGGATTCAACCTCCAGTATGGCAAATAAATAAATAAATGCAATTGCTGGCTCTACCCATTATGAGCAATTTACTTTACTTTTCTTCCTCCTCTAAAATGGACATAGCAAGAATAAACCTTATTTAAGGATGATGGGGTGGATGTCAAGTCATTGTGCCTAGCAGTGAGCAGGAGCCCAGGGCAGCTTTGGCTGGGATGCCAGCCTCCTTCTGGGGCTAGAACCTGAACCCCCAGCCTGCACCTGAACTCTGCTCTCCCGATGTGCCCCAATCACCCAACTATCCGCCATAAGGAAGGATGACCACACTGCTCCTCTTCCTTGCAGAGTCACTGTGTAGTGAACCGAGGGGAAGGGGAGAGCTCAGTTTATAATACTACAAGAGGGCAGGGCAGATACTATATCCCAGCAGAGCCAGGCAACATTTCCATTCCTCAGAAGGTGAGTTCCTCAGAGGCCAAGGTCACCACCAAACCCAGGATGAGGTCGGAGGGCATGCACTCTGTGGCTGACATCTGGCTGATGTTTCAGGGTTGGCACCCACAAACAACACAAGTCTCAGCTCTGGCAGCACAGGGCTCTAACCCCAGGCACTGCCAGTGAGGAGAGTAGCTGTCTTGGCCACCAGCACTGCCCGTATGGAGCCATTCAGTTTTTACTGCTGCATTCAATTCTCCCTGCAACCATGTTAGGTCCTGGACACACCTGGTTGGAAGCACAGTACGCAACCGAACAGAACTGGCCTGACTGATAAAGACACAGGGTTGAGGGTCCTCAGGTCTGGGGGCCACCTGCAAAGCTGGGCCCATCCCCCAGAGGCACCAATCCTATCTGTCTATGGCCTGTCATACCACCTGCCCTTCACATGTCACACTGGGGCTCTGAAGCCAGAGGCAGGACTAGCCATGTGGGGAACCCTCACATTCACCCCATGCAGGCAGGCTCTGGTTTGTCTTCCAGCTCGGTCCGCAGGGCTCCTCCTGACCACTCTGGCCATCCCAGAGTGAGAGCCCAGATATGCCAGACACAGGCCCAGGCCTGCACTCAAGGATCCGTAACTACTGCTTCCTTCTAGCTCCAGAACATAGCTGCAATCCCCCACCATAATCAAAAGGCATACTGGATCCAGTGGGGCGGAGGGGAGTTCTAACTTATGTGATAAACTCCTTCAGATGTGTTAGAACTCAGGTTCAGCAGAGTGGTACAGTCTCCCCATAGGGTTAGGAACTGCCCAGTCTTGAGGCAGGGCCATTCCCACAGGTGGAAGTGGGTGGAAAGACAGGACGGCCTTCCTCACATCTCCAAGTTGCTACATAACACACAGCCACCAAGCAAGGGCAGTGCGCGGTGAGCGCTATATTCAGCCATCCAACAGTGTTCTGCTTTAAAAACTATAATCTGCCAAGCACAGAAGCACCTACCTGCAACCCTAGTTACTTGAGAAGCTGAGGTAGGAGGATCAAAAGTTTGAGCTTGGCAACTGAGCAAGACCCTATTTCAAAATTTAAAAAAAAAATTTTTTTTTAAAGGGCTGGGTATAGCTGGGCATGGTGCTTACACACCTGTAATCCCAACACTTGGGAAGCTGAGGCAGGAGGACCACTGCAAGTTCAAGGCCAGCCTGGGCTCCATAGTGAGTTTATAGCCAACCTAAACTACATAGTGAGACAGAATCAAAAAACAGAGGGACTGGAGATATAGAACAGTGGTAGAATGCTACTAGGTTCAACCCTCCATACCATCAACAAAAGGAAAGGAAGAGAATGAAAAAAAAAAAGAAAAAACTCTAAACCAACAAATTAGAGGTAATCACATGCCATGCACAGTGGCCCAGGCCTGTAATTTCAGCTACTCCAGAGGCTGAAGCAGGAAGATCACCAAATTTAAGGCCAGCCTGGGCAGCTTAGATCTTGTCTCAAAATAAAAATTAAAAGGGACTAAGGCTGGGCCAGGAATATAGCTCAGTGGTACAGTGCCTGCCAGGCAAGCATGAGGTCTTGAGTTTGATTCCCGGTACCAAAAAGAATGGACTGAGGCTATAGTTTAGTGGTAGAGTGCTTGCCTAGCATGCACAAGGCACTGGGTTCCAACCACAGTACCCTCATCACAAAGGCAATCACATTCCCATGCTATACTAAAACTGGTCTTGAGGGTGTTTCTTCAAAGGTCAGACTGAGGGCTGGGGATCTAGCTCAGCGGTCTAAGTGCCTGCCTGGCAAGCACAAGGTCATGAGTTCAATCCCCGGTGCCACAAAAAAAATAAAGGTCAGACTGTCTTCCCCTAGCTCTTCCAGTACACAGCTGCTGAGATAACAAAGCAGACCTACATCCATCCCTAAGTGCTAGCTGCTCACCCAAGCCAGAGCACCTGCCATTCATTCCCAGGCACAAGGCACTTCTTGTGACCTTCGCACATTCAGCCAACATGTGTGCCATCTCTAAACAGCAGACATGATATACCCACATGGGGCTAGAAGTCAATTTAGGCTTGAATTCTAAGCCCCAGCTTCCTTGTCCACAGAGCACGTCTGTGAAGACGAAGTTAAAGAAGAATGTACCTAAGTGGTTAGCAGAGGGCCTAGTAGACAGCAGATGCTTAGTAGAAGCCCATCCTTGTTTTTCTTTTCCCCTCAATGTAACAAGCTAAGGGCTGAAAAATCAGAGAACCGAGAAACTGGAATGTGGACAGGCAGAATACAGGTCAAGATAGCAACATGGTCATGATAGAGAGGGCTGAGACTTAGCTAAGAGATTTTCAGAAGGCATTGTAAGCCAGAAGCTTCATTCAGAAGCTTAGGGAAGGCTTACTTCATGCCAGGTATACAAAAGTCAAGCAAAGAGGGCAGGGTTCTAAGAAATTCATTTCATAATTTTGGGATGCAGGAAATAGCAACCAACAAAGGCTGAAGTCTCAAGACAGTACACAAATGCCACCTTCCCCAGACTCACCTCTGTGGGCTCTGTGGGGGATTCCTGCAGGCTGGGGCAAAGAGCTCCGAATTAAGGCTCTCAGATCTTTCCACCTAGACACACACTGCTCAGAATGGGCCTGAAGCAAACTTCCCTGGCACAGGAGCCGTTTTCTCTGGGTAGTTAATGGAGTAGGAGAGCTCAAACAGAAATGAGGATCAGGCACCCAAATGCTAAGCCAAGAAGCAAGCCTGTACCCAACGTGAGAGACCTCTCACTACTGGTACAGCTTTGTGTGTGTGGTCCTGGGAACTGAACCCAGGGATGTTCAACCACTGAGCAATATCCCCCAGACCTTTTTGGTATTTTTTATTTTGAGACAGAATGTTGCTAAATTGCCCAGGCTGGGCTCGAATTTGTGATTTTCCCACCTCAGCCTTTATAGCTGGGATTACAAGTGGGCCATTGTGCCTGGCCAATACATTCTTCAAAAAACATGTCAACCTGCTCCATGCACCTGCCCAAGCGTAGCAAAAGATGTGTGCCCATTCAATCACCAGGACAGAGCTGGGGAATGTAGTTCTGGAGTTGAACATTTGCCTAGTGTGTGAGGTCCATGTCTGACCCTTAGCACTACAAAAAAAATTTTTTTTGACCTGGGTTTGGTGCCCCAGAAGTCCAAGGCCAGCCTGGGCAACACAATGAGAGCCCATATCAAAAAACAGCACAACCACCAGAACACTCCAGGAACCAACAGCTTATGTTTAGGCTTCTACAATCGCTTGCCAAGACTAGAGGTGCTACCACCAGTCCTCAGCAGAACTGGCCAGCCTATCCAAGATGGAGCTCTGCCCTAGACTTTACCAACAAAGCACAGACCTCCTGAACAGACCAGTCATGAAGGACAAGACCAGGCCTTCCTAACACTCCACTAGCAGGAGCAAACAAAAGGCAGACTCCACCAGAGTCACAGATGCACACAATGACTGATCACCTCTCATTTAGTTAAGTGACCACTGTCACCCCCAACAGGATACAAACTCGATGGGGATGGGTAGCTTCTGCCTTCCTGCCTTGGTCACTTTTCTCTTGTTGGTGAGACAAAACACCTGA
>RJWT010012012.1:0-22806 GCA_004365215.1 Cuniculus paca
GCATATAAAAGTCTAAAGACAGAAACCACAGTCCAGATAGGTAAGTGAACTCCACGTCACCTGCCTAGTTAGGCACTACAGCTTGAATCAATATAAACCACTCTCATAAAACCAAAAGGATTTGAAAAATCAAAAATAACAAAAGAAAAAATTAATGCTTTAATGTCTAAATACAGCTTTTCTGTTTCTCCTTTTCTACCAAATGAATATATCTCTTATTACCAATTCTTAGGAGGTTTAGATCAGAGACTGATAATGTTTTATTCACAAGACGATTGTGCTAGATTATGTAATTCAAAACAAAACAAAACAAAACAAAACACAAGGATCTTTTGTTTAAAGCAGGCTTCATGGCATACGCCTGTGATCCCAGCAGTATAGGAGCTCAAGGCAGGTGAATTCCAAGTTTAAGCCCAGTCTTGGCAACTGAGTCACACAGAAAGACCTTTGCTGCGAAGTAAATACATATACAAAAAGGGGCTGAGAACGTAGCCCTGCATGCAGGCCCTTGTTTCAATACCTAGTAACACCCCCCACACACAAAGTGAGACAGGATAGGAGAAAAGAAAGATGCACTGATAGACACTCGTCCCTGAAAGATTAACAACTGCTACTCTTACCAAAAACACTCTCCCTCTCTAGAGTCCAAATACACTAGAGCAGTTTCTTCACTCTTAATAACGAAGAGACTTTCAAAAACAAAAGTAACTTCCTTAATTTTTCAAACAGAACAAAACAGTATATCCCAAGAGTTTAAAGCAATGACCAAACAACTTTTACTATAAACTGATTCAAGCTTTCAGTCTCAGGAAAAACATCTGTATCCCTAAGAATGACTTACATAATACAAACAGTGATTTTAATTAAAATTTTGTTTATTTATTTGTCTGTCTTTTGGTTTTGTTGTTGTTTTTAAAACATGGTCTCAATACATAGTCCAGGCTGGCCTCGAACTCTAGGTGATCCTCCTGTCTCAGCCTCTACGGTGCTGGAACTACAGGCATGCACCACTATGGCTTGCTAATTTTACTTAAAACTAAAATAGAATTAAGTTTCCAACACATGACATCCACATTATAGTAATTCCCAAGATACTTGATATGCACTGTGATCACCTAATAACCACACACTAATTTGCTGCTCCTCTTTACAAATGTTTTCTCCTTCAGATTTTTCTTTCAACTCACAGCACTACAGATGGTACAACAGAATCCAATCAGCCGGGCATGGTGGTACATGCCTATAATCTCAGTGCTCAGAAGGGTGAGGCAACAGGATCACCTCCAATTCAAGGCCAGTTTGGGCTACACAGTAAATTCAAAGCCAGCCTGGAATACATTGTGAGAAACCCTGTCTCAAAATACAAGAGGTCAAGTATGGCAGTGTACATCCATACTTACACTTGGGAGGCTAAGACAGGAGGACTACTGTGAGTTTGAGCCCAGCCCAGGATACACAGTGAGTTCAAGACCAGCCTGAACTACATAGCAAGACCCTATCTCAGAACAAGAACAAAACAAAACAAAAAAAACCCCACACCAGTGTGATGGCATACACCTGTAATCCTAGCAATCAGGAGAATGAGGCAGGGGGAATCGCTGAGTTTGAGGTCCACCTGAACCACATAGTGAAACCCTGTCTCAAAAACACAAAAAGAGAAAAAGAACCCAACAGACAAAGAAAATGAAGGAGAAAAAACGGATATTCTACAGGCTTTTATGTGAACAGTACCCAGTAGGGTACTGTTTTTAGGACAGGATCTCACTATACTGCCCAGGGTGGCTCAAACTCCTAGACTCAGGCAATCTCACCTCACTCAGTTTTCCAGGTAGCTGGGACTACAGGCACACACCACAACATCCACCTTGGGTCATCTTTTAACCGGAGTTAAAAATACATAGAGTAAATGAGAAAATATATTCATTATACCACTGAATACCATCTTTCCAAATATAATCTGTATTATACGTCATGACAAAGACCTGATACTGTTTTTTTGTTTTGGGGGGAGGTTTGAGATAGGGTCTCGATATGTGGTCCAGGTTGGCTCTGAACTCACTAAGTTGCTGAGGGTGGCCTTGAACTCGTGGCAATCCTCCTGCCTCAGCCTCCCGTGTCCTGGGATTACAGGTGTGTGCCACCTTATCTGGCTCAATACTGTTTTTATTAACAAAGCAACATACCACAATTTCTCCAAAGCGCTGGAAAATGTTGCGAAGGTCATGGTAAGTAGTGGTTTTTTCAAGGTTGCCAATAAAGAGAGTTCTTGTTGCTTTGGGATGGAATTCATCTATCCTTTCATCCAAGGGGCGAAATTCATTTTCACTTTCTGTTTCTGTAAATAGAATAGGGGAAAAGTAAAACTGAGAGGAGAATTTTAATATGTATTTATATATCTGGGAAAAATCTACACTTAAGTAACTCTGAAATAATAGACTTGACTACTCACAAACTGAAATACCTTAAACACTATCAAAATAGCTGCCCCTTGTTAACACCAAAGTAGAACAGAAATACAGAGGCTAATAAAGATGAGCTAACACTTTTGTTTAATCTTTTACATAACATAAACTTGAAATTGAAATTGAATGAAATTTCAATCTAAATGAATTTGTTTTCAAGGTAATCACTGGCACACACATAGTTCTAAAACTCCAGCAAAAACTGTAAAGCTGGTTCATAATGTGGAATATAAAACTATAATCTGAAATATATTTTTAAAAAACTCAGCTGAAAATAGTCTAGTTTCATTAATTTCATTTACTTTTCAACATCTTAACATGTTTAGCACTTCATGTTAGTCATACTAATTTATACAATAACCTAACTGTGAAAACACAAGTCTTTTAGATGTAAGAGTAACTATGAAAACTGACTGAAGCAACTTTAACAAAACATCTTATTTTGGTATTGTATGGTCCCCAATGACAAATGGAAAGAGGCTGAATATTCCTCGCAGTTCTATTTTTTATTATCACAAGTCCTGACTTAATTTCTAATGCAATCATCGCCTTTCTCCAAAGCTCCACTTGTTAACTTGGTCTAGGGCAGGGACATTCAAAGTTCTGTTGATAATTACAGTACAGTACTGTATGTTCTCTATTTTTAAAAAAAATTTTTTTTTTTTTTTTTTAAAGAAAGGGGTCTCACTGTGTTGCCCAGACTGATCTCAAATTCTTAGGCTCATGAGATGCTTGTACCTTGGCCTCCTAAGTAAGTGAAAAAGTTTTACTGTTAAAATTCAAGCTGGCCCTACCACTTAGAGATTAGAGTCACCAACCGAATATCCCTATATTAGAGCCTCATTATTTAATAACTTTGATTGGTTCTAAAAATTTATATAAATTATAGACACACTATACACTCATCATGCAGTTCTGACTTGTCCCAAATATTTTTTGTGTTGGTTTGGTTTTTTTTTGGTACTGGGAATCACTCAGGGCCTTGTGCTTCCCAGGCAGGTGCTGAGCCACTGAGCTCCATCCCCAGCCTCCAAATGTGCTATACGAGAACTCCTAGAAAAAAAACAGAAAAGCAAGACATGCATACACCTGTCATCTCGGCATTTGGGAGGCTGAGGCAAAAAGATCACTCTGAGTTTGAGGCCAGTTATGGGCTACATAATGAGTTCAAGGCCAGCCTGAGCTACATAGTTAGACCCTGTCTCAAAACAAACAAACAAACAAACAAACAAAGAAACAACTATAGCCAGGCATAGTAGCAAATCTCAGTACTTGGGAGGCTGATACAGGAGAATCATTGTGAGTTTGAGGCCAACCTGGGCTACGTAAGTGAATTCAAGGCCAGTCTGAACAACACAGTGAGACCCTGTCTCAAATTAAAAACAAAAACAAAAAAACTCCTGAGTTGCTCTTAGCTCCGTATTATGTAGGGTAATACAAGTCAAAGTCAGTAGAGAAGAAATGAGTGTGAAGTCTTTCTTTGACAAGATAATATTCCCTTGAATTCTCGCATTCCATCAGAAAATTATGCAAATTTTACAATATACACAGTAACAACTTTGTGCCTATTGTAATATACAAATAACATTTACATATTATTACAGAAATTGAATTTTTTCTCTTAATTATAAAATAAAATGAGTATTTTAGAAACATTCATGTTTACTCTATAAAGGGGCCACAAATTCTATTCAAAGTGTTACAGTTCAGGTGTGTGGGGCCAAGGTACACCTCTGTGGTAGAGTGCTTGCCTAGCATGTGTGAGGCCCTGGTATGGTCCTCAGCACCAAAATTAAAAAGTTCAGCAGTTTCAGATTCACAAGGTAAATGCAGAATTTTAATCTTTCTACCAATTCCTTTGCAAATGTATTAAAAAGTTGCTTTAAATCACAGGTCCCCAAAACTGAGTGTGTCAATTTTGAATGAGTTAGGTGTGCAGGGGTCAAAGAGGTCATTTTTAAACAAGCAATACAGGTTGTTATGAAATAGAGGAAACACTGACCCATGTTGTACCTTTGCAACAGGTCTTACAGGGAGGTTCAAGCTAATAAAATATTCCTTTGAAATTCTCAACCAGGCCAAACTCATAAGACTTATTAGAGTGTGACCAGCTTCACAATAACTGATCCAACTTGTGCTAAGTATAATGGAAATAAATCTCATCTAATGAGTTCCTCAAATAATATCAACATGTAAGTTTCTAGTTCAGAGTAATTCTGTTGTCATTCTCCTAGGAACTATTTCCTACACTCTTTAAAAGAGAAGGCATCAAAGGTATGCCAATAAATAAAGCTACAAGTGTGTCTATATCCTGGATAATATGCCGCTCTCTCATAAGCTGGAATACAGTGTATACAACCTATCTCTTACCTGGCCCTATCCATGCTGTTACTTCAATCTGCATACCAAAGAAAAGTTTTCCTTTTGATGCAGTCAGTGCTTTTTCTTGGTCCTCTTGCTGCCGAAAGAACACCAGACCATACCTCTCTTCTGAAGCTCCATGGATCTGCACTGAAGTCACCTTGCCAAATTTCTTAAATTCATGGAAAAGGCCATCTTTAAGGCTTGTATCTAAATTCCCAAGAAAAAACAAGTTAACGTTTCCAATTTAAATACAACTTAATAAGCAAACTATTAAATCTCTGGCCTGACTTTTGGGTTTTTATGGTTTGTTTGTTTGTTTATTTATTTATTTATTTATTTTGAGACGGGGGTCTCAGTATGGTGCCCAGGCTGGTCTCAAACTCCTGGGCTTAAATGATCCTTCTGCCTCAGTGTCCCAAGTACTATGACTACAGGGGCAGACAACTATGCTCAGCTTGGCTTGGTGTTTGATGTAAGTCTTGTTACCATTAAAACATTACTTTTTCTGGTTAGGACCATGTAGCTCAGTGGTAGAGTGCCTGCCTAGCATGTGCAGAGCTCTCAGTTTAAGCCTCAGCATCACAAAATTTTTAAAAATCAAAATTAAGTAAATGAAAACATTAGTTTTTAGGTGTGGTGGCACATGCCTGTAATCCAGCACTTAGGGAAACTCAAGGCAGAAGATCGAAAGTTCCAGTTCTCCTTAGGCAACTTGGTGAGACGCTGTCTCAAAAACAAAACAAAACAAAACAAAAAAACGAACCAAAAAATGTAAATAAATAAATACATTTTAAAAAGGCGTCTGGGATTAATGGTAGAGACTCATCTAGCATACACAAAACCCTGAGTTTAATCCTCAGTGCTACCTTCCCCCAAAAAAAGATTTTTACTTTTCCAATTAAACAATTCTAAAAACTTATTTAAGAGATACTAAAAAATAAATTGATCAAGACTCTAAAGATAAAAAGAGAAATTACTACACAAAATTCCAAAAATAAAGTTGATGTTAGATATTACTCGATATATAAGAAGGACTTTTGGTTTTCAGGGGAAATGCTAATAAAAAGTATCCATAAGTGGATATGAAACAGCATAACACCATGGATTCACTTTGAGAGGAAAAAAAAACTTGTAAAATGCTTATCAAGCATGCTCAAGGGCCCTAGGTTCAATCCCCAACACCATCAAAAAATAAAAATAAATAAAAATAGAGCAGGAAAGGGGGAAGATAAGAGACAGATGAATGAGAATGGCAGAATGTTGATTTTTTTAATCTGGAGCATTGTGTAAAAGAAGTTCATTTTCTTAGTATCTGCATAGTAGAAACTTGTGTATCTCTTTGTAAATAAGTAAAAGTACTAAAGACTAGGAAGGACCATCATTTTCTAGCGATATCATCTCAGTGATAAAACTGCGTGGGATGCGTTGTGTAACACACTGGACAACTTCAACACCAATAAAACACTCTGGCCCAGGGTAAGGCTCAGAGGGAGAATGTGTGCTTAGCACACAGACACCCTGGCTTTGATACTTTGTACCAAAAACCAAAACAAAGGCCAGACCTGGTGGTACACACCCATAATCCCAGCACTCAGAAGGCTGAGGTCAGAGGATTGCTGCAAGTTCAAGACCAGCCTGGGCTCCACAGTGAAGTCAAGGTAAACTCAAATGACATACCAAGACTCTTGTCTCAAAAAACCAAAAATCAAAACAAAACAAAACAAAACAAAACAAAAAAATCAAGCTTGACAGGGTCTTGTGTTAATTTGTTTTAAATTAAAAACAAAAGATATGCTGAGAGGCAAGACAATTTTACCCCAGTCATTTTTAACTTACCATGTATCTAAATCCAAAATTCATCAACATTTTGTTGCAGTATCTATGGTCAAAAACCCAGTACATAAGTTTCATAGGCTATATGAAGGCAGGTGTGGTAGCACATGCCTGTAATTCCAGCACTTAGGAGACTGAGGTAGGAGGATCACTGTGAATCTGAGGCCAGCCTGGGCTACAAAGTTAATTCAAGGTCAGCCTGAACTACATAGTGAGATCCTGTCTCAAAAAAACAAAAAAGTTTCATAGGCTATTTGAAAAAGTAAGCAACAGTGGAAATGCACTTAGTTAAGAAATGCTTAATCAGCTCTTGGATGGTTTAACTGTGTACTAGCAGTTTTAACTTGCTTCCATACTCAACATGCCTAATGTAGAAATAACAGTATACTATGGTCAGCTGCCAATAAAAATATCAGGAAAAACGAGACTACAGAATAACCTGTACTAGACTTTTCCATAATTCATGGTTTCATTTAAAATGTTAGTATTTTGAAGTATGTTTTCTAACCTACTTTTATGCTCAATATTAGTTCATGTAACACAGGACTCCAGGTTAACATAATAAATCTAAATGAAAGTAGCATTAGTATTTCTATAATTTCATCACACCAAATTTCTCCCAATACCAAAACATTTAATCCAGAAACACATTTATTCAAAAATAAACTATGTCAGTCAGCCATAGTGGCACACGCCTGTAATCCCCACACACAAGAGGCTGAGGCAGGAGGATCACTGCAAGTTTGAGGCCAGCCTGGGCTACATAGCGAGACTGTCTCAAAACAAGAAAAGGGAAAAAAAAACCCAAAAAGCTATCTTTATATACCATTCACCATAAAATATTTCTACACATATATGTCCATGCATAAATATGCATATACGGTAATGTAAGCAAGGCCAGCCTAAACTACACAGCAAGACACTATATCAAAAAATCAAAAAACAAAACAAAACCTAAATAAATAAATAACACCTCTTTTGTGAAGATACCTAGAAGAGAAATGGCTGGGTCAAATGGAATTTCCAGTTTTAGTTTTGTGAGGAAGCGGCTGTACCAGCAGTGATGGCAAACCTTTTAGAGTTTTCAATAACAAACAGCCAGATGCAGCATTCATTCCATAGGTTCGCCACCACTGTACTTGGGCATTAAATGTTAATGAACCACAAAAGGAAGCTTGTTTTCACTACCAAATACAAGATTCAAGTTTCCCAGTCTATTTCATTCCTCAACAAGGGCTGGGGATATAGCTCAGTGGTGTAGCATCCACCTGGCAAGCGTTAGGGTATGAGTTCATTTCCCGGTACCAAAACAAACAAAAGAAAAGATCTATTTCATTCCTCGACAACAGCTGAGAGGAATGTACACCACGTAAAATTTTACCTGTAGAGCGTACTGGAAGATTCTGAACCTTGATCCCAAAACTTTTACGGGGCTCATCTTTTTCCAGAGATGAAAGCAACTGGGAGGTGGGAGCTGGGACTGCTGCAGACTGAACTGATCGGGCTGGAGAGTCATCACTTGAACTGCTGCTGGATTCACTGCTGCATAAAGGCAAAATGAAACAAAATATACTCACAAACTTTAGTGAAAAACCTATGTCAGTAGCATATAAAACTTAATATTCGTAAGCGCCTGCCAAGTGTGAGATCGTGAGTTCGATCCCTGGGGCCAAAAAAAAAAAAATCCTTAATTAACATAAAACTTCTTAAATGATCAATAATTAACAAAATCTAACAATAATGAACAGCTTAAATTAGCTTAAGATCAGCAATAATTAACAGGTCTGTACTGTAAGACTGGGATCTCTGGAGGCCCTACATCCTCAGGTCCTCAGAGATGGCCGAGGACAGTGAGTGGACAGTGAGTGCACACCGGCCTGAGAACAGATGTAAAAGTAACACTGTTTCACCAACAGGTGCTGCCCAACAACAAGTGCTGCATTCTAGGAGTAACCCTGGTAATTTTTTTTTTCCCCAAATAAAATAAAGCCAGGGAAAGCAACTCACTTAGAATACATCAGTTATACAGTGGATATAGGGTTTTGGATTCAGATATGTAGATTCAAATCTTGACTCAGATATGTATCACAGATCCTTGGACAAATCATTTAACCTCCTGCTAATAAGCCTCAGTCTCCATATCTGTAAAATGAAATGATATTCATCTCACAGGGTTAAGAATTAAATAATATGACTGGGTGCAGTGGTGCGAACCTGTAATCCCAGCAGTCAGGAGGCTGAGGCAAGAGAATCACTGTGAGTTCGAGGCCAGCCTGGGCTATAAAAGTGAGTTCCAAGACCAGCCTGCACTACATACTGAGACCCTGTCTCAAGCGCTTCTCCCCCGACCCCACCTCCACAAAAAGAGTTAACAATATAATCCACAGTTGTGAGGTCTATAATGCCAGGCACTTAACAGTTCAGGCACTGCTCTCCCACTACCAGTTGAGTATCCCTTATCTAAAATGCTTGGGTTTTAGAATATTTGCCTTTATGAATGAGATACCTTGGGGATGGGATTCAAGTCTAAACATAGGGATCATTTGTTTCATACACATCTTACATACATAGTCTAACAGTAACTTTATGTATTTTTAATAATCTTGTACAAGGAACAATGTTTTATGACCTAGAGTTTTCAACCTGTGGTGTCATGTTGGTGCTCAAAGTTTCAGATTTTGGAACATTTCCAGTTTTGGATCTATGAATTAGAGATGCTCTCCTCACATTATTATTATTTGTTGTTACCTCACTGGTAAATTAATTTTAAATTTTTGAACACAAACATGTAATTTTACTTGAGCCTTGTTAGTTTAGGTTCTCCTCTGTTTGGATAATATGGAAAGTGAGAGTTAAAGAAATGGGATTTAGGGCCAGGGATCTAGCTCAGTGGCCTAAGCACCTGCCTGGCAAGCGCGAGGGTCGTGAGTTCACTCCCCAGTGCCGAAAGAAAGGAAGGAAAGGAAAGGAAAGGAAAGGAAAGGAAAGGAAAGGAAAGGAAAGGAAAGGAAAGGAAAGGAAGAAAGAAAGTTTGTTACTCTATTTAATAAAATCCTCAAGAGAAAGACAATTAATTTAAAAATGAGAAGAAAAAAACACATATATATATGCCTAAGAACTGTTCAAAATAAAATTCTCTTTCAGTGCGGGATATGCAAGATAGCTGTGGTTTTTAAGGTGTTTTATGGCATTCTCAAATAGATTAATAAAAGGCTATTTACAGACATGGCCAACTTTGCTTCATATCTATTACAGACGTCTAATCATTCAAACAAGTAACTGGAGGTTAATCCATGTTAAGCACACTAACGACAGGAAATAATCTGTGGTTGTTTTTGTTATTTACACTACACCTATAGCTCTCATATCCAGGACAATCACCAGTTTACTCAGATAAATGAGCTCAAGCTTAGGACGAAAAAAATTGCTTTTTCCCCAAAAAATAAATATAGAATGCCTTCTTACAGAAACAGCTTTTTGCCGGGCGTGGTGGCTCACGCCTTTAATCCCAGCACTCGGGAGGCTGAGACAGGCGGATCGTTGTGAGTTCGAGACCAGCCTGGGCTACAAAGGGAACTCAAGGCCAGCCTGAACGGCATAGTGAGACCCTGTCTCTAAAAACAGGGCTGGGGATCAAGCTCAGCGGTCTAAGTGCCTGCCCGGCAAGCACAAGGTCGTGAGTTCAGTCCCCAGTGCCGCAAAAAACAAAAATAAAATAAAATAAAAGAAACAGCTTTTTTATTTTAGCTCTCACATGCTAACACAAAAAGAAAACTTCATGAGGTTATTACAAGAACTTTTACTTTCTGCAGCTTAAAACATGAAGAAATAAAGCTGTGTCTGTAAGAACCAAAAAGAGGCATCAAGCTACATACAACTCGGCTAGCGACAAAAGCCTCTGAATACGGATCGGGGGCAGCTCAGTTACAGAGCAGAGCACAATAGCAGAGCGCGTGTTCTGGATGTGTTCAATTCCCAGCACCAAACATCACTGTCAGCAACAAAAACCCCAAGCCATGGTTGCCAGGCCTCCTATTCTGTATATGATCAGGCTTCAATATTCCCATCTGTAAACAGGGAAACGTTTTTAGATCATTACTTAAAAGCAGTGCTGCTAGTACTAAAAAGTATCCTGAATAGGATATTATCATTGAAATTCAGGTTACTTAATTAACTTTGTTTTTTAGTACAGAACAGAAAAAAAGCCTTGTTACATGTGCTACATATAAATACTCTACTGAATCAGCCATGGCAGCTCAGGCCTGTAATCTCAGCATTCAGGAGGCTGAGGCAAGAGGATCGCTGCAGGTTTCAGGCCACCCTGGGCTACACAGTGAGTTTAAGGCCAGCCTGAACTACATAGCAAGACCCTCTCAAAAAATGAATACATCCACACATACATACTCTGATACAAGACTATTCACAAAACTACAAGACTACAGTATAGAATATGTTATGGGACATCAACTTAATAAATTCCAGTGAATCATAAGGTAACTAGCAAGGAATATATTTTAATTATAATACTACTGATAGTATATACACCAAGATTCCTTAGTAACAGTGAATAAATAAGTAAAGGCGACCGGGGCTCAAGACACATGCCTATAATCCTAGCTACTTGGGAGAGACTAAGGCAAGAAGACTCCTCCAAGTTCAAGGCCAGCCTAGCAAATTTAGCAAGGCCCTTTCCCAAAAAAGAGGGCTTGCCTAGCATGCACTAGACCCCTATATTCAAGACCCATATTTAAATAAAAAAAAAGTATTAGCAGTCAGCAAGTGTGGACAAAGGCTGAATTTCTGGTTATCGAAATAATTAATGAGACAACAAAAAAGATATATATTATAAAACTAAGAGAAAGCCACAGCAGTCGTACATGCCTATTATCCTAGCTGCTTGAGTCAGGGGAAGGAAAATCCTAAATTCAAGGTCACTTTGGGCAATTTAGAGAGATATTGTCTCAAAATAAAATTTAAAAGGGGCTAGAGATGAAGCCTAGTGGCAGAGCATTCACCTAGTATGTGCTAGGCCCTGGGTTCAATCATCAGCACCACACAGGGCGACTCCCTAAGGTTCACTGCTACATTCTATATCCCCGTGCTATCTGTAAACATTTAATTGTGGTAAATCTGCATCAATGCTGATATCACTGAAGTTGGATCATTAAAAAGCATAAGTGAATTGTTTAAAAAGAAACTTACAAATAAATTAGACGGCTCGTTTGTTAAGAGCAGACAAAACCTCAAGTAACAATTTTCCCATAACCTCCCTTCCTATCAGGTAGCTAGTAATTTTTCTCTCCATATAATCAATTCCTATGTTTGGGTCAAAAAAGAGGATGTAAAGTGTAGATGTTCTACCAGACTTGGGTAATTCAAAATGTGTCCACTAATCCTTTGTCCTCAGATGGGGAAACTACCTAATTTAAATGGAACTGAATGCATAACTACAACCAGGCGAGAATCACTGGTTATCCTTTTCTATCCACTACTGCAATCCAAATCATATCACTAGGGCAACGGTTCTCTAAGTGTAGTTGGTCTGAGGACCCATAGGGTCCCCAAAGATCCTTTTGGAGGGTCTGTAAGGTTCTTCCAATTTCAGCTATGTATCTATGTGAGGCCGGGTTTTCTTTACATACTTTACCCATAAAATACACAATCAGGAGACTCTATCTTTTTTCTTTTTTTCCCCTTTTCCTTTCCTTTCCTTTCCTTTCCTTTTCTTTCTTTCTTTTTATTTTCTCTCTTTTCTCTTTTTGAGACAGGGTTTCACTACACAGTTCAGGCTGGTCTTGAACTCATTTTGTAGCCCAGGCTGGCCTTGAGCTCATGATGACCCTTCTGTCTCAGCCTCCCAAGTGCTGGGGTTATAGGCATGCACTACTATACCCAGCCTATGAAAATCTATCTTATTAAATCAGACAATTTTTGTTGTAGTTTCTTCTTTTTCTTTTATCCTTGAAATAAAATGGATTTGATAAAAAATAAAATTTAAAAAAGTAATAAAGAAATCAGACATTATGCAGATTTGCAAGAGGATAAAACAATGCCAGTCTTCTCAATAATACTTTTGTTTTATAAAATATTTAAGAGCACTGGTACTGATGGCTCACACCTGTAATCCCAGCAATCAAGAAGCCGAGGCAGGGAGGATCACCTTAAATTCAAAACCAGCCCAGATTACATAGAGAGTCCAAAGCCAGCCTGAACTGCACAGCAAGACCCTGACTCAAAAAAATTAAAATTAAAATATTTAAACCAGACATCACAGTACACTCCTAAAATCCCAGCACTTGGGAGGCTGAGGCAGGAGGACCACCATGAGTTCAATGCCAGCTTGGGCTATATAATCGAGTTCAAGGCCTGCCTGCACTAACAATAAGACCCTGTCTCAAAAAGACAAAAATAAAAACAAAAAATTAATTAAGGGCTCATAGCATATCTCACTTGCCTAACATGTTTAAGGCCCTGGGTTTGATCCCCAGCACCTCCAAAAAAATTTTAATGAATTAATAAAAGTTTTAAATTTAAAAGTTTCCATTTCAGCTGGTGACACGTAATTCCAGCTGGGAGGCTAAGGCAGAAGGATCACAAATTGAAGGCCAGCGTTGAGCAACATAGCAAGACCCTGTCTCAAAATAAAAATGAAAAAAAATTATTAAAAAAATAAATAAATAAAAACAAAAAGGACTGTAGATATAGTTTATGGTTCACCACTTGCCTACCGTGCATAAGGCTCTGAGCAATCCTCGGTACCACCACCACTACCAAAAAAAGTTTTACTTATTGATTTGTTTTGGTTGTTTTGAAACTGAGTCTCACTATGTGGTCCAGGGCTGGCTTCAAACTTTCTACACAGCTCAGGCTGGCCTTGAACTTACGATTTACGGATGAAATGAAAATTTCTGATAAAAAAACATTACTTGGCTGCAAACCGTAGTTTTTGTTTCTTGGTATTTCATTAATTTGTCAGGAAAAATAATAGCTGTTCTAACTAGGATCTTAACACCCTTTAAGCCCCTCTTCCCCATCAGCGCTGGGGATAGAACCCCAAGGCCTCACACACACAGGCAAGTGCTTTATCACTCCCAGCCTGGTTCTAGGACTTATCTGACACACATTAACCTGATCAAAACAAAAACAAAAACAAAAAAAACACTGTTTCTTTAAAAAACGTTTTCAGAGATTTTGTTACCTGGAACTTTGCAAAAAGATGATTTTTAAAAACAAACACTTTTCTGGAATAAAAGCAAAAATACATACATACACATACACAAGTCAGATATGGTAAATACTCCTATAATCCTAGCACTCTGGGAGTCAGGCAGAAAGATCGAAAGTTTGACCCCAATCTGGGCAATTTAGCAAAATCCTGTCTCAAAAATAAAAACTAAAAATGAGGCTGAGGATGTAGGTCAGTGAGAGGCCCTGAGTTTAATCCTTGATACCATAAAAACAAACTATATATATATATTTCAAGCTGGCAATACAGTTCAATGGTAGAGTGAATGCAGATGTAAGACCCTGGGTTCAAAGCTCAGCACCAAAAAAAGAAAAGATAAGAAAGGTTTTAAATGTCTAGCAAAGACTAGTCTTTGGATAGGTATTTTATTCCACTCAGAACTCCTACACTGGCAGCTGTGAACACAAGCAATGACATTTTATCTTTTTCTCCTAGGGAAAGGGCAGCACTACGGCATTTACAGACATCTAGTAGGTAAAGGCCAGCAATGGTGATAAACAGCCTGTGGGGCACAGGACCGTCCCCACAACAAAGCTATGGTCTCGACTGTAAATAGTACTAGTACCATGCTTGAGAAACACCGGCCTGCATTGTTTCTTTGACCGCCTTTTCCTCTTTGAAACACTAACATGCTGGGAACAGTGGCACACACTTGTAATCCCTGCTACTCTAGTCCCAGCTACTCAGGAGACTGAGAAAGGAGAATCACAAGTTCAAGTCCAGCCTGGGTAACTTAGTGAGACCCTGTTTCAAAATTAAAAATTAATGAAAGGAAGGGGAAAGGAGAAAAGGACTGGGGATGTAAGCTCAGTGGCAGAGTCCTTGCCGAGCATGTGTAATGTGGGACTCCCTGAGTCACCCAGCATGAAAGAGAGAAGTGGGGAGGGGGTGCCACAGAGCCATATAAACACATGATTTTTTTTCCAGCACTGGGAATTGAACCAAGAGGGCTTTTACAGTGGGCTACATTTTATTTTGAGACAGAATCTCACCAAATCACTGAATTGTGATCCTCCCATCTCAGTCTCCCAGAGCCCTGGGATTACAGACATGCACCACCATGACTGACTCAAACATAGGCTCTTTAGGTGATTATTCTTCCTTATTAGTAATGGGTTATTTCATAAAAATCTCTGCATAACTCCCCCCCTTCCACGGAAAAAAAAAAAAAAGTAGATCAACTTATAGAATTAGACTACTCATGGTCAAGTTGGTATACAAAACACTCTGGAGTTACTTGATGTTGAAAAACACGATTAAAAAGATAAAACGCAAAGCAATCACAGTGGCACACACCTGTAATCCTAGCACTCAGAGGCTAAGGCAGGAGGATCACTGAGAGTTTGAGGACAGTCTAGACTATACAACGAGATCCTCTCAAAAAAAAAAAAAATGCCAATACCTTTTTATAATGTGTACTTCGCCATATCAATACCAAGGTCAAAAAAATTCACAGACAAAACTATTTTGTAATTTTTAAACAAATAATGAGTGACATATACTGTACAGCTATACATAACTCTAGTAAGGTTTACATCAATGCAAACTATACTGAAATAGCTTCTTTATACAATATAGCTTTCTACCTTCAACCTAGGAACTTGAGATGATGCTTTACTATCAAATTAGATTGCTCCTTAACCAAGAACAATGTCTTGAATAAATTAGTAAAACTTTTATTTTGCATAAACACATTAGTGGGGTGCTGTACTTTATAATTTTGAGACATTTTAAATTTGCATTAAAATGGTGGTACAACTGTATAATAAAAACAATCTGATTCAAAACAGCAAAAAAGTTGAGCACCGTCGTGGTACATGCCTGTAATACCAGCAGCTTGGGAGACTGAGGCAACAGGACTGTAAGTTTGTGGTCAGTCTAGACAAGAATGGAACCTGTTTCTAACAAACAAATAATAAAAGGGGCTGGGTGTGGAGATGCATAAATGTAATCCTAGCGCTCTGGAAGGCTGAGGCAGGAGGATTTCAAGCTCAAGCCCAGCCTGGGCAATACAGTGATTGAGCCAAGACCTATCTCAGAAGCAGAGACAGGTCAGGGGGAGGCTCAGGGAGAGGCCCTGAATTCAATCCTGTGTTGTTAGAGAAACACAGAAAGAAAGAGAGACAGACAGACAGGCAGACAACAACAACAACAACAACAACAACAAAAACAACCCACAGGTAAGTCCCAAAAATAAAAAGTCAACATAAAATAACAAGTATTTACAAGAATATGAAGAAACTAGAACTCTTTTGCATTATTGATGTGTAGGGCAAAATGGTACAGCCATGGTGGAAAACAGTATGGCTCTTTCCCAAAAAAACTGAACACAGAATTACTACATAATCCTGCAAATCCACTTGTAGTTACACACACTCTCAAAAAAAAAAAAAATTGAAAACAAAGACTTCACTGGATATTTCTACACTCTCAATCACAGCATGTTCTATAGTCAAAAGGTGGAAACAACCCAAGTCTCTATTAACAGACAGATGGAGAACAAAACGTGATACCTGTACATACAAAGGGGTATTATTCAGCCTTAAAAAGGGAATCAGACATGCTACAAGGTGGATGAAACTGAAAGACATTTACAATAAGCCACACACAAGAAAACAACTACTATATGATTTTGTATGAAGACAAGGGTAGTCAAATTCAGAGACAGAAGTAGAATCGTGGCTGCCAGGGGCTGAGAGAAGAAACAATTGAAAATTACTGTGTAATGGATACAGAATTTCAGTTTGGAAAGATGAAAAGGTTCTGGAGATGACAGTGGTGACGGCAGCACAGACTGTGAATATACTTAATGCCACAGAACTGTACATTTCAAATGATTATAATGGAAGCTGGGTGTGGTCGTACATGCTTATAATCGCAGCACTTGGGAGGCTGACACAGGAGGATCGAGTTCAAGACCATCCCAGGTAATATAACTAGATCAAGGCCAGCTAGGGCCAGTGAGACACTGCCTCAATCAATCACTTGATCAATAAATAAGCAAGTTTTACATTATTTTACTCTCCTACACATATCCCAACACACACACACACACACACACACACACACGCACACATACAAAGATGACCTACAAAATAAAAAGTTGGTGGCTCTTGCTTTGTTTCTTTTTTTTCTTTGAGACAGGGTCTCACTCTGTAATTCAGGCTGGCCTTGACTATGTAGCCCACGCTGACCTCGAACTCACAGTAATCCTGCAGTCTCAGCTTCCCAAGTGCTGCAATTACAGGCGTGCTCCACCATACATACCCTGCTCCATTTCTTAGAACAATACAAGCATCCAAACCATTCTAACAGGCTCCCTGCTGCTTTCTGCCCATAAATTTCAGCTGAATCCAGGAAGTCTCACAACCTGTGTTCCTCAGAGAGGATACCACAAGGATAAACACACTGCCCTAGTTAGAGTCAGCTCTAACTGGTGATTGTGTTATTACAAAAGAACTGGGGAAACAACTGCAGGATTCAAGTGTACAAATGAACAACAAAGTCCTTTTGAGCCAAAATTAATGACAAGCTGTTTAAACTCTAGGTTTAGAGCATTACTATTGAGAAAAACTATTAATATATTAAAGAGTAAAAGAAGTATTACTATAGAATCAGTATTTTAACTTTTAACTTTGTAAAGTCTACTATATTTCTTCCAGCATCAGAAATTACAAAGATTTCTAATAAGAAAAGATCTGACATAACTGATTTAGTGAAGTTCAAGGCCAGCCTCGGCTACATAGTAAGACCCTGCTTCAAAAAGCAAAAACACAAACAGAACTGCATTAGTGAAATGACAAAGAGAAACACTGTCTCTTACTAGACAAAAAGGCAGAGGCAGAAAGAGAACTGTAATTCACAACACTTCTTACCACAATCAGCTTTTACTGCTGACATAAACCAATAGTAACCATTTTTTTACTAAGGATTTCTTAATAGAAAACACAGACCTCATAAACTTTCCTTGAATTCTCCCAGTTTTCATATAACTTTTACCTGAGTACTTAAAAATACTAAGCATGTCCAAACCTTAGACAGGTACTAGCTCCATTTTACAGGCAGGAGTGGTGGCACATGCCTGTAAAATAATCCTAAAATTTGGCAAGCAGAGGTAGGACTGAAAGTTGGAGACCAGCCTAGAGCAAGTGACTTAGCAAAATACTGTCTCAAAACAAAAAATAAAGAGCTGGTGATGTAACTCAATATAAAGGCCATGTGTTCAATACCTAGTACCTCCCCCATACACACACAGAGTATGCTGGCAGAAAATACTGTTTAAAACTGAACTGAACATGCTGTATATGATTAGTTTGCTTATAAAAGGTTTAATATAGATAATTTTCCAGAATGGAATTATAGCTACAGTTAATATTTTTAAGCTGTCCTGAAGCTGTGACTGCCTTTGGGCAGAGTTACATAAGTTAGTAATGGCGAACCTTTTAGAGCTTTCAATGATACAAATAGCCCAGGGCAGCACGCATCCCGTAAGTTTGCCACCACTGGTTAACATAAATGGAACACAGAATGATTTACCTATGGGATGACTGCTAGATAATGAAGGCTCACCAAAAACTAATCAAGAAATATTTTCTGGCCTTACAAATGAATGAAATTCTGATATACCCAACAAGGTAAATGCATTTTGAAAACAGTATACTGAATGAAATGAACCAGGAGACAAAGGGCAAATGTTGTAGGGTACTACATATACAGGATACATGGAGTAGTCAAAAATTTGGAGGCAGAAGCTGGAGATGTAGCTCAGTGGTAGAGCATGCAGAAAGCTCTTAGTGTGAGCCCCAGACAAAAATATTTTAAAAATTAAAAAGTTAAAAAAAAATCCGAGACAGAAAGGAAATATAGTTCCTAATGGCTGAGAGAGAGTACAATGGGAGTTACTATTTAATGATGAGAAAGTTCTGAAGATGGATAGCTATGATGGCTGGATGAAATTATGCTTAAAACAGCATAGAAATACAGTATGCACTTAAAAATTATTAAACTGGTTAGCCAGGTAGGATGGTACATGCCTGTAATCCCAGCAGTTGGGAGGCTGAGGCAGGAGGACTGCCCTGAGTTTCAGGCCAGCCTGAGCTACACAGTTAGTCAAGGTCAGTCTGAACTACATAGCACAACCCTCTCAAAAAAAAAAAAAAACAAAAGGAAGTAAACTCATAAGTTTTATACTGCATATCTTACTACAATTTAAAGTATATGTAAGGCTTATAAAATTTGACATTAATAGCCGGGCCTGCTGGCACATGCCTGTAATCCCAGCACTTGGGAGGCTGAGGCAGGAAGATCCTTGCAAGTTCGAGACAAGTCTGGGCTACAAAATGAGCTTAAGGCCAGCCTGAACAGCATAGCGAGACTGTCTCAAAAAGACTAGGGCTGGGGATTTAGCTCAGTGGTGTAAGTGCCTGCCTGGCAAGTGCAAGGTTCTGAGTTTGATCCCTGGTGCTGGGGGGTGGGGAATTTGGCATTAAAACATAATATGGTAGTTTCAGATAACAACTGTAGCTGACAATAATAGCAGAAGTGAACTGAGGCTTTGCTTTTGTCCATCTATTACTACCAATCCTGTAACATTCTCTGGTGAGTTTTACTGAACACTAAAATCCCCTAGTTGACTTTAAAAATGAACAGTACTAGGGACAGAACCCAAAGCCTTGTGCATGATATGCAAGTGTTCTGTCTACCATTCAGCTACATCACCAGCCCCAAAGATTTTAATAAGTACAAAAATCAGGAGTGGTGGCACACACCTGTAATCCCAGCACTTGGGAGGCTGAGGCAGGAGGATCACTGTAAGTTCAATGCCAGCCTGAACTGCATGGTGAAACCTTGTCTCAAAAAGACAGAAGGAAAAAACAAAAACGAAAACGAAAACGAAAACAAAAACAAAAACCCCATAGCGGATAAAGGGCAATAATGATTTTTCTATATATTCTCACTGTCCAAGACAGTATCAGTCCTACAGTACTTTCTTTTGGTTTAAATTCCAAAGAGCTTAATCTGTGGGTTATTACATGGTTGGTAATCCCTTAACAGTCAGAAAGCTCTACTCAAGTAACTAAAAGAACAAAGCATGAAACATGGACTCCCTCGACACAGATATAAAACCTACTCAAGAAACAAATCCTTTTTCTCAGTAGCAGTCCTTAAAACATCCTGAAGATGCCTTATTCAAGATGTGATCAGACAAGAAAAATCTAGTCCCAATTTTAACTGTAGAATTCATACATTCCTTTAAACACATAGTATTTAAAATCAGATTTATTCCTTATATGAGGAACTAAAATGTTTAAAAAAATATAAACCAAGAAAGCACACAGATCAAGTAGAATGTTTTATTCTAAGACACACAACTGATGGAGCCTTTAGCAAATCCACAAGTAAACATGAACTTTTTGCAATTTAGCTTTGATGCTAAGTACACATCCTTCCTACCTAGAAAACAAAAGAAGTTTGTTATTTCCACTTCTAAACTGTGTTCAGGCAGTTTCAGGTCCAAGAAGTTAGGAAGGCACCAAACACTCCATCAGAAAGCACATGCCATCTACTATTTGGGGCACTTAATTTTTAAAGGACTACAAATTACTCAGTAAGAAATCCCACCATAAAATTGTTCTGCTTAAACAATTTTGCAGTTTCTTCCAGTGCCGGTCAAAATGGCTCCCACCACCCTGATGACAAAGGAGTCAGAAGGCAATTTCCCCTCCTTCAGGATTGAAATAACAAAGAATCACAGAACTCTGCTGGTCTTGGTTACAGAAATTGTGTCCAGAACCAACATACAAGTCTGTTGTTTTCTAATTCCAACACAACCGCACTGTATGCTAACAGACACATTTTTGTATCACTAACAAAAGAATCAGCCATCATTTAAAAATGATCTTCAGTCCAGTGTAGTGGTGCATGCCTATAATTTTAATCTCAATACTTTGGGAGGCTGAGGCAGGAGGATCTTACATTCAAGTCCCACCTGGGCAATTTAGCAACTCAGTGAAAGCCAGTCTCAAAAATGAAATGAAAAGAAGAAAGGAAAGAGAGAGGGAGGGAGGGAAAGAAACACTCCTTCAGCCATCCTGAAAACTAATATAAATTGAACAATACAAAAATCTGTTGAATTCCTACATGGTGGCACAGGCCCGTAATCCTATTACTGGGGAGGCTGAGGCAGGAGGAATGCTGTGAGTTTAAGGTCAGCCTGAACTACATAGTGAGACCTTGCCTCAAAAAATCCAAAAAAGCAAAAAAAAAAAAAAAATCCAAAAAAGCTGGGCATGGTGGCACATGCATGTAATCCCAGCACACGGCAGCCTGAGACAGGAGGACTGATGAGTTTGAGGCCAGCCTGGCCTACACAGTGAGTCCAAAGCCAACCTGAACTACATGAGACTGTCTAAAAAGAAATCGGTTGGAAACTAGACTCTAGAAGTAGTTCAGTTAATATTTTAGGTATAAAGTTCAAAGAGCCACTTCCATTAATCCATAATTTCCAAAGGAACAGAACAGTCTAGGAAAGAAGGAAGGAAGGACAGACACTCTATTTAATCTTTAAACCAAATGAAATGCACTGGTGATGTACAAATTACTTTGTGACATGAGTGATGAGTTTGCTTCTTCAACAGTGTTGCCCGATGGGCTTTTTTTCCTTCTTCTTCTTCTTCTTTCTTTTTGAGACAGAATCTTGTTATGTAGTTCAGGCTGGCCTTGAACTGACAATGTAGCCCAGGGTGCCTCAAATTCCCAGGGATCCTCCTGCCTTGGCCTCTCTAGTGCTGGGATTTACAGGTGTGCACCGCCACACATAGCCTCAACAGACATTTAATAATATATGCCAGAAATGTAGTTTGTTTCAAATAGCAATATTTTTAATAAGTAAAAAAGGTGAAATTAATTTTAATACTTGATTTAACCTAATACAATCAGAGTAGTATTCGAATAGGTAATCAACATAAAAACCAATAAACTTTTTTTTTTTTTGAGACAGGGTCTTACTACGCAGTTCAGGCTGGCCTTTAGCTCACTTTGTAGCTCAGGCTGGTCTTGAACTCTCATGCTTCTCCTGCTTCAGGCTCTCAGGTGCTGGATTACAGGCGTGCGCCACCATGTCAGGCTCAATAAACTTAAACTTCAGATCTTCAAGTCTTCAATGTTTGCTTTTCTGAGATAGGGTCTCACTTCCGTATGTTGTTGCTGATTTTTCTTTTTCCTTTTTGTCTTTCTGGGACAGAGTCTCACTGTGCAGTTCAGGCTGGCCTCAAAAACACCTGGTAGTGCTGGGCTTGGTGGCGAACTCCTGTAATCCCAGCACTCGGGAGGCTGAGACAGGAGGACTGTTGTGAGTTTGAGACCAGCCTGGGCTACCAAGTGAGCTTAGGCCAGCCTGAATGGCATAGCGAGACCCTGTTTCAAAAATACAAGGGCCAGGGATTTGGCTCAGTGGCCTAAGTGCCTGCTTAGCAAGTGTGAAGGTTGTGAGTTCAATCCCTGGTGCTGCAAAAAAAAAAAAAAAAAAAAAAAAAAAAAAAGACCTGGTAGCCCAGGCTGGTATCGAATTTGAAGTGATCCTCCTCCCTCAGCCTCCCTTTCAGAACATGCTACCACGTCCAGCTTTTGTTTTTGTTTCTGAGAAAGGGTCTAGTTATGTAATCAGGCTAGCCTTGAATTTACAGGATCTCCTGTATCAGACTCCAGAGTACTGGGATTACAGCAATG
Organism: Cuniculus paca; assembly: GCA_004365215.1. Taxonomy (NCBI): domain Eukaryota; kingdom Metazoa; phylum Chordata; class Mammalia; order Rodentia; family Cuniculidae; genus Cuniculus; species Cuniculus paca. The sequence goes on from RJWT010012012.1 coordinate 22,633, forward strand.
TGCCATCATGCTGGCAATGTGTATTTTTAAAATAGTACTACTGGCATAATTTCACAAAGTAAAAACCACCTGTTTAAAAGTGAACAATGGGTGGTTTTTAGTACATTTACAGTTATGTGACCATCACTAGTAACAAAATTTAGTGCATTCTCATGCCCTCATTAAAAAAAAAAA
>RJWT010012013.1:0-22787 GCA_004365215.1 Cuniculus paca
TGTTTTCCTGACATGAAAATTCACTGCTATTAGTTTTCTTCCTGTGACTGCTTTCACTGCATCCCCTAAGCTCCAGTATATTGTATCAGAATTGTCATTTAACTATAGATACTGTTTAATTTCTTCCATATTTCATGTCTGACCCATTGGTTGTTCAGTAGAGTGTTATTTAATTTCCATGTGTTTACAGAGTTTTTGTGGTTTATTTTGCCATTGATTTCCAATTTCATTGCATCATGGTCCAATAATATCCATGGGATAGTAGCAGTTCTTTTGCATTTATTTAAGCATGTTCTATGGTTATACTGTATGGTCTATATTGGTTAACATCACATGCACTATGGAGAAGAATGTGTATTTTGATATGGTGGGGTACAGATGTACAAATTTAGGGAGGGAGCTAGCAATACGTTTGGAAGGGTATAGTATATGCTTTTAATTGTCCCAAAACTTAGCCCTTAAATATTACCTAAATAGATTTATTATTGTATCATGAGAGATATGTAATATTTTCATACATTTTTAGCCCTTATATCCTAGCTAAATAAATTGATTGTTTTATCTTGGGAGATACGTAATATTTTCATACTTTTTTCATACATTTTTAAGTAGTTTTATTTAATAAACTAAGATCAGGGTGTTGCAAGAGATGACATTTGTCAAAAATTTTTCTTAATTCAATTTTATTTATTGTACCAGATTATCAATGTGATTTTGGATGATGTCCTAAATTCTGTTTTTATTTTTTCCATGGAATTTATATTACTAATATTGTTAGCTTGAATAAATTTAAAATCAAAATTTTGTACTTGTACAATGATTACAAATATTAATTTTTACTTTTCCTACCTGAAAGGTAAATAATTACAACTGGACCATGACTTCTTTTCCCAATAATAGGCATGTGAATCAAGTTAAATATTGTGAGAGGTTTTATAATAGTCTATGGCACACTGTGGATCTTATGTGAAATACATGAAAACACTGCTACTTGGTATCAGTGTCATATTATACCAGGGGAATACCAAAACGTGTTCACAGATGGAATAAAGCATCTGTGTAAGTCTTTACCTAGACTCATTTAAATAGTTGTGATTGAACTCTGAATGTAATGTTGAAAAGCAGCAACCTTAGATACTATTTATTATGTATACCTTTCAATGTATGCTTAATAAAAGAGAAAAATGGGGTTCTATTTCCTTGTATTAATGCTGTTTTATAAGGTAACCAAAAGTCTCTTATTGCTAAATATTTATTTCACTAAGGTAAATTTTGTTTATATTGTTACTTCCTAAACTGAATCTCTGATGTGGAGAAAAACACCAATATTAATCAAATTACTGAGAAATGTGTCTGACAATGAGAAACTATAAACTTCCTTTTCTGAAGATAAGAAACTACAAAAAGGCAAGTAAGAGATGGTAGAGTTTTGTTGTAGAGAATGTAAAACTGGAAGTCAGCTTAGTGACACAGGCCTCATTTTCCTTATTTGTGAAGCAATTGTAGTTTCCTCTTGATAATTATGAAATTATGTAGTTTCCTCTTGAAAATTCACAGGAAGTGATTAACATTTTACTTAGGACTTAGTAAGTGCTCAGGTTAGTTCTTTGTATTTTCAGGATGCTGAGGGAAAATTTAGAATTAATATTCCTTTAAAACTGACAGTTTAGAAAATCTTTTACTTTTAACTAGACAAAAATATTTTCCGAAACAAGTAAGGGGAGTATAATAGGTTTTCTCTGTTCACTCACTATCCATTCTGGAATAATTAGGTTGTTACTTCTAGGAATTAGGTACAGTGTGGTAAAGCATGGACAAATCAGTTGTGAAACTGATTCGGGGGCAAAATATCAGCTCATGAGAGCCCCCAGACATGTTACCCACAGTATGTCAGCTGCAAAATTATTGCCAGTGTCGTTTTAAGATAACAAGGTTCTATGGTATGTGGTATAATTCTGGAATCCACATATTTTTCTTATTATTATTATGTAACTATATAGAGAGCCCTGCTCTTAGGTGACACTGTTTCCCATAAAATTTCATCAATTCTTCATACCTCTGGAAATTCACCAGCTCTACTGTAAACTTTTCCCATGAACTCACACATCACAGTGATTCGTCTGGACTGCTAAAGAGAAGTCATCTTGAAATGTTTTCACCATATTAATAATTTGGATGGAATTAAACCCAGTAAATTAAATCAAATAATAAAGAAGTTGAACTCTTACGTCTGACTTTGACAGATATTTATTGGACCTCAAATTCTATTGCCATTCTTCTTAGTTACTTTTCATGTTGTTGAGACAAAATACCCAACACCCAAAGTTAAAGGAGTAAAAGTTTATTTAGCTCACAGTTTATAGAGGTTTCAGTCCATAATCAGCTGGCTCCAAGGCAGCGTGGCATGGCAGACAAGCGTTACAGAGGAGAAAGAGTTTATGGTGGGAAGAAGATAGCAAAACAACTAGGGATGACCACAACTCTATCTCTTAATCTCATCCATGCTACTTAGGGCAGGTACCACTCTTACCCTTAACCTTAGTGCCCTTGATCCTAGCATTGCACCACTAATCAATCCCAGCATCACACACTCTACATCCAGTTACCTTGAAAAAAGGCCCACCTATGACTCATGAGACTTTGGGGGTACATCTAAATACAATCCATAACACCACTCAAGGATGCACTAATAAAATATGTAGTAATTGTAAAGTATATGAATTTAAAATAACCAATTAATTGAAAAATCAAAGAGATTGGAACTTGAGTTTTTGAGGATAAAGTGATCATATAATCTGAAAACCAGAATTTAATTACCTTAGTGTTATTTTCATTAATTCCTGAGATATAAGATATTCATTACACGAGATAGTAATATTTAACTGGTAATATAGGAAAAGAGTGTATTAATTTAAATTTTTACATTTCAATAAATATGAATATGCTCATCAGCAATATATATATATATATGAAAAATTTAGAATAACACATAATCCTCAAAGTAAACACCGAGAATTTGACAGATATAATATTTCATGGTCAAATAAAATTTAGAAACACAGAGTTAAACAAAATTACACGGTTTCTTTATTGGTGGACTTTGTAGTCTTTCGAACATTTCATGTAATTCAGTTTTCTGGAATTCTTAAAAGTTGCCTTAATTTTGCAAGGAACACATTTCACCATAGATCTTGAAGAGACAGATTCCAAGAAATTTACTTTTCAGAAATTTTAATATCGAATAAAACCTTTATTTTATTTTATGTGCAGAACTAAATTCCAGAGAAGTTTGTGGTTGAATAATGGCAGAGACAAGACTAGAAATCATGGATCTTGATTTTGTCCAGTAATTATTTTCTAACTGATATTTTATATAACACAACGGCTAGCACTTTCTTATAAGATAATTTTGTCATCACAATTACCTATTTTCCAAATTATTGTCAATGATGTAGCTTATTAAACATATCATGGTTTTGAGGCTAAAATTTAACACCCTTACACTCACATATAAGGCTAAAATAATACTTTATAACTGAGTTTCACCTACCAAACTTTAGTTAGGTCTTAAAGCAGGATAAAAGGGAATATGTCTGCCTCAGGCAAACGGAGCATAACACACTGCATCATATTTTATTTTAAAATATATTTGAAATTGCTTCTGAAAAGTCCAGAAAGCTCAGTGACATGGAAATGGGTCATATACGCCAGTGCACATCACCATCTGTCTGAGCAAAGTTGTTCTTTTGGCTGAGTTGAGTGGAAAGGTTAGTTTCAGTTTAGCTCTGTGTGTGGTTGTGCAGTTCCCAAATGAAAACCAAAAAAGGGTAGGGAATTGAGTTTTAAAATAAAAACTGCACAACTAATGCATGCAGCTAATGAGAGCAGGGTTGATCTGTGTAAGTGCTGCACACGAATGGGCTGAGGTGGTTAGGAAGAAGGTACAGCTTCCACTTCAGGCTACAGACAATCATTAGCAAGGAACAAGTCATTGCTTAGACTCTAGCAAAGATTGGCAGAGGAATTATGAACAGTTTGCACTACAAAACCAAGAAATATTTTACCTACTATGGAAATTAATCTGAACCTGAATCAAAATGAGACAAATAAGAATGGCAATTCTATTTTTCTTGAGCATTTAGTCAGCAGTAAATGCAGCAGGATCTCAATCTTAAGGAGAGTTGTCAAGTGGAACAGCAGTATCTATTCTACTATGCATACAGGAAACCAACCCAGAGCTGACAGCACCAGAAACTGATCATATTCCTGAACCTGCACTTTTGACAGCAGAAACACATAAAGTCCATCTGGCATGTGCCAGCCTGCCAGTAAAACATCACTGAAACCCAAGCTGAAGTTTAACAGTTCTCAGAAAGAGACAGGGATTTCACAGTCTTCTAAAAAATATGAAGTAAAGAACTGTAGTATCTGTTTACCTTACAGAATTCATTCTTTATTTGTTTATCCTTTAAGAAAATCCATACAGCGCATATGTCTTTGGGCACAATTTCGCCAAAGAACAACATAAGGTATCAACCTAAGAGCTGAACTTTTGATGAATTATAAACCTTGAATAAGATAAATTGAGCCTTTCAAGGCACTCTTAAACACATAATTCACAGACAGTAATATCTAATCTCCATGTCGTCCAACTTATAAAATAGAAAGGCAGCAGAAATTTCTGTTAAGTGTGCCCGATTCTACAATTCTTTGATGATCATTAAAACAGATAGTCTTGAATAAGGGGATGTAATGAATACTCAAAATTGCTTATTTCTTCCTTCTGCACATAAAGCACAATGGAGGCATAAACTCTGAAATTCGTTTAAGTATAACCACAGAATGTCTTTCCTTGACACTAATTCCAAGTACACAGTAAATAAAAGACAGAGAAACCTCTGACAACAGTTACCTATCTTGTGATGGAAGAGAAAAAAAGAAAGATATGAAAGGAAAAAAACCTGATAAAACTCAATGCCATGGGAAATGTCATAGATTAGTGCTTTTCAAAATTTGACCTAGCAAGATTTCTAGAGTTTTACATGACCCTGTTTTATTCCATCACTCTATTAAGTAAATGCTGCTAGTGAATAAATTGTATAGAATGTAGATTGGTCTAGGAACTATACATTCTTGAACTCAGTCAAAGAGAGAGAGAAAAGTAGTATATTAGCATTATTTCATCCTGAAAGTAAATGCAGATTCAGATTTTATAGATACATTTAAATTAGAAGCTTTAATTACTGAACTCCTTAATTTTAAATAATGTTATCCAAGCCTTCTAAAATATTTTTATGATTCTAGAAGAAAACTTCCTACTAAACACAATAAGAAATAACTGAAAATTTGTTGACTTTGAGTATTATGGTTAATGGTTTAAACGTGCTTATTTAAGATGAATTTATGTTAGAGAATGGGGGAAAATAAAGACCAACAACATCATTAAGCAGCTTATCAAGATTCTTCAACATTTTAACATAGCAAAAACATTGAAGAAATAGAAATGAATCATAAATTTATGGATTAAATTACACTCTAAGTGTATGTAGGTTTAAAATGGAAAGTAAAATGTCCTTGGCAAAATGCACCTTAGGTTTCTATTTCACACAAAATTTGTGAATAATAGTTCGAAATGTTCAGTGAGACCAAAGGACAGTTGAGTTCCTTCATCTGTAGCAATTATATACTTATTGGTGTAAAATTAAATGATATGTTTAGGGAGCACTTCTCAGATATCTAATAAGAATACAAATAGATACTAACTGGATTAAAGTTTTTAGCAGAAATTGTATTCCTTTCATGCATGAAGAATCATGAATTTCAAAATATCGATGACATAAAATAGGAAAAATTTTAGCTATTTCATATTTCACAGTGATACACTCAAATGGATTAAATACATGGAAAATGCTACAGCAATTAGAACTACTATGAATTTCTACTAATATCCATGAGAAATTTGAGATAATGAGTTTGCTAAGGTCTCCATGAAATCTTGTTTATTGCTTAAGAGCAAACAGCCCAAGAGAAACCCTTCTCTTGTTGATGGTTTCGAGTTACTAGCTTTGCTTCAAATATATTCGTTCTTCTGAAGGTTTTCATTCTACCCTTACCTATCCGACAATATTAAAATATTGCAGCAACCCAGGAAAAATTATACATAGGATGCTTACTTATCATTAGCTATCTAAATTCTTAACACAAATGAGCTCCTTATTTTTGCCTCCCTCCCCACTTTGGACATAGAAATGTTGCTTAGATATTCATGCCCAAATACAGTCTTTCCAATAAAATGCAAAGTGCTTCCTCCTTTGACTCTGGATGGTGGTGGCTGGTGAGAAGAGTCTGAGTTCAGCTCCCCCCTTCCTCCATTGACCCAAGTCAGTGGCAGCTTGAGAGAGAAGCCTGAGATCTGCCTCTTCCCCTCCACTGGTGGGACTCAGGGGGTCCAAAGGCTCATGGGAATGCCAGCAACACAGTAGGACCATGGCTAAGGGGCACACAATGGACAGGCAGGACTAGAGGTGCAGAAATGTCTCATGCAAGAGTAACAATACAAGCAGACAGGTGGTAAGTTAGGAGATCCAGTGTTATGTTTAGAGACAAAAACACCAGGAAAAGAAGTGGGTGGGTAGGGCTGCCCTCTTGTCTTTTTTTGTATTTTCTCTTTTGCTTTACTTTTTTCTTTTTTCTTTTCCTTTTCTTTTCTAAACACAAACCCTCAAATGAAAGAGAGCTTGGAGTGAGATGTTTCACGACCCAAAGGAAAAAAATCTTCAACCTAGATTGATGTACCTCACAAAACTATCTCAGAATTGATGGAGAAATAAGATACTTCCATGACAAAGAAAAACTGAAGAAATTTATGACTGCCAAGCCAGCTCTATAAAATGCTCTGAAGGACATACTAGACAGAGATAACAAAGACCACAAACACATGAACACCAATAGAAAGAAACCACTAGGCAAGGCAAGCAATTAAACAGAACAGAGAGACAGGAAACAAATGACATGAAAAAGATAAGCCAATACATATCATTTATAACCATCAATGTAAATGGTCTCAATTCACCAATCAAAAAAACAGACTAGCAGAAGATATCAAGAAATAAGATCCAACAATATACTGCATTCAAGAAACACACTTAACTAAAAAAAAAATTGATAGACTGAAAGTCAAAGGGAGGAAAACAGTTCTCCATGCCACCGGAACCCAGAAAAAAAAAAAAACAGTGGTAGCTATTCTATTTGCAGATAATGCAAACTTTAAGCCAAAACTGATCAAAAGAGACAAACAAGGTCACTATATACTTTTTAAGGGAAAACTTCAAGAAGAAGAGATATCACAAATATTTATGCACCAAACACAGGTTCACCCAACTCCATAAACAAATATTAACAGGTTTAAAAAACAAAATAAGTACTAATACAACTGTAGTGGAGGACCTTAATACCCCACTCTCACAAATAGATAGATCAACTAGACAAAAAAAATCATCAAAGAAATATTAGAATTAAACAAAACCTGTGAACAAATGGACTTGGTAGATGTCTACAGAGTATTTCATCCCAAAACATCAAAATACACATTCTTCTGAGCTGCACATGGGATATTCTCCAAAATAGATCACACATTAGCCAACAAAACATGTTTAAATAAATGTAGAGGAGTCAAAATCATCCCATGCATACTATCTGACCATAGTGCAATGAAACTGGAAATCAACAACAAAGAAAATCAGAAAAGTAACATAAAAATATGGAAATTAAGCAACACCCTTCTGAATAACCACTGGATCACAGAGAAAATTAAAGATGAAATTAAACAGTATATACAATTAGATGGTAATGCCAAAACACCATACCAAAATTTATGGGATGAAATGAAAGCACTCCTATGAGGGAAATTTATAGTGATGAACTCACACATCAGGAAAACAGAACGAGTTCAAATAAACAAACAAATGTTGAACCTCAAACTTTCAGAAAAAGAAGAAAAATCAAGCCCAAAGCTTGTACAAAGGAGGAAATTAAGAAAATTAGAGCAGAAAATAATGCAATTGAGACTAAGAAAAATCAAACCCAAGTCTCATACAAGGGAGGGAATTTTATAATTTTATACAAATATATAAATTTGGTACATTTTATATATATAAATGATAATTTTTATAATAAGAGCAGAAATTAATGAAACAGACTAAGAAAACAATACAAAGAAACAATGAATTGAAAAGTTGGCTCTTTGAAAGAATAAATAAAATTGATAAAACATTAGCCAATCATCAAAAAGAAAGAAAAAACACAAATTCACGCAATTAGGAATGAAAAGGGGGAAATCACAACAGATCTCACAGAAATCCGGGAGATTATCAATACCTACTATGAGAACCTATATTGTAACAAGATGAAAAACACAAAAGAAATGGACAGATTCCTAGACACAATCAAATTGCCAAAACCAAATCAAGAAGATATAAAAATTCTAAATAACCCAATATCAGCCAATGAAATTGAAAATGTAATTAAATATTTACCAACAAAGAAAAGTTTATGCCCTGATGGATTCACTGTTGAATTCAACAAGAAACTTAGAGAAAACCTAATGCTGCTAATGCTGAAACTCTTTAATGAAATTGAAAGGGAAAGAGTACTTCTGAAATCATTCCTGGAAGCAAGTATTAGCCTGATTCCAAAACCAGGGGAGAACTCAACCAAAAAAAGAAAACTACAGGTCAATCTCCCTAATGAATGTAGATGCAAAAATCCTCAATAAGATACTGGTAAACAGTACACACCAAATCATCAAGAAGATTATACACCATGACCAAGTAGGATTCATTCCAGGGATGCAGGGATGGTGCAAATCAATAAATGTAATGCACCATATTAACTGAAACCAAGACAAAAATCTCACGATCATTTCAATAGATGCAGAAAAAGCCTTTGACAAAGTCCAGCATACATTCATGACAAAAACCCTACAGAAAATTGAAATATATCGTGTTTATCTCAATCTGATAAAAGCCATCTATGGCAACCAAAAGCAAACATTACACTAAATGGACAAAAATCAAAAGCTTTCACTCTAAAATCATGAACAAGACAAGAATATCTACCATCTCCACTTTTATTCAACACAGTCCTGAAAACTTTAAACAGACCAATTAGACAAGAGAGAAATAAAAGGAATAAGGATAGGAAAGGAAGTTAAATTATCATTTGCAGATGACATGATACTCTACATAGAAGACCCCCAAAACTCCATCAAAAGACTTGTATATTTAATATTCAAATTTAGTAATGTAGCAAGATACAAAGTCAATGCTCAAAAGTCAATAACATTCCTGTACACAAGACACAAACACAGAGAGAGAAATTAGGGAAAGCATACTCTTTACCATAGTATCTAAAAAAATGAAACACATAGGAATCAATGTAACAAAAGGTATAAAAGAGCTATAAAGTAAAAATTACAATATCCTAAAAAAAGGAGATCAAAGAAGATATCAGCAAATAGAAAGACATCCCTTACTCAATGATAGGAAGAACCAACATAGTGAAACTGGTCCTACTCCCAAAACTGCTATACAGATTTAATGCAATCCCAACAAAAATACCATCAGCATACCTCACAGATACAGAGAAAACATTCCTAAAATTCATTTAGAAACAAAAGAGACCTATAATAGCAAAGCAATTCTGGGCAACAAAGGCATTCAGACAATATCACAATCCCAGACCTAAAATTATACTACAAAGCTACTATGATAAAATCAGCATGATACTGGGGGAAAAAACAGGCCTGAGGATCAGTGGAATAGAAAAGAAGATGCAGACACAACCCCAAACACGGTCAGTCACATTATGTTTGACAAAGGAGCCAAACAGTTTCCCTGGAAGAAAGGTAGCCTCTTTAACAAATGGTGCTGGAAAGACAGGCTGTCTATGTGCTGAAGACTAAAACTAGACCCATGTCTATCACCATGCACTAAAGTCAAAATAGATCAAAGATCTAAATATTAAAGCAGAAACAGTAAATTTACTGATAGAGAAAATATGTAGAAAGCTTGAAGACATATGTGCAGGCAGAGACTTCATGAACAAAACACAGACTGCAAGGGAAATACTGCAAAGAATCAACAAATGGGATCTCATCCTACTAAACAGCTTTTGCACAACAAAATAAATCACCGACAGAGTGAAAAGACAACCCATAGAGTGGGAAAAATTTATAGCCAGCTGTCCTTTAGACAAAGGACTTATAACTAAAACAATAAAGAATTGAAAAAACTCAGACCTCCGGAATTCAAAGACCCAATTTAAAAATGGGCATCTGAGATGAATACACACTTTTCAGATGAAGAAATACAAATGGCAAATAAATATATGAAAAAATGTTCAACATCATTCATCGTTCAAGAGACGCTAATTAAAACAACACTGAGATTCCCTCTCACCCCAGAAAGAATGGCTATCACCAAAAAATCGACTGATAACAAATGCTGGAGGGGCTGTAGGGAAAAAGGAACCCTTCTCCATTGTTGGTGGGAGAGTAGACTGGTGCAACCACTGTGGAAATCAGTGTAGAGATTCCTTAAGAAACTAGGATTAGAGGCATTATTTGACACAGCTATTCCCCATCTGGGTATCTTCCCAGAAGAATTAAAAACATCATACCACAGTGATATATGTGCACCCATGTTTATATCAGCACAATTTGTAATAGATAAATCTTGGAAATAACAAAATGTCTATTAACTGAGGAATGAATAAAAAAGATACTCTCCCACTAGACTGCTTTAAAACTCTGTTTTATTGTTATTTTTACTTTTTTCTCCTTAAAATAATAAAATAAAATAAAATACAAGGTAAACTGCAGTGTAATTTTAACTGCTCAGATGTGTTCACATTTTAAAACCATTTTTAAAAAGCAAGTAACATGATGTTCACCTATGTGAGTCTGAATCATTTCACCCAAGAACATTATCACTTTCACTATTTTGTTTTGATTGGTTTTATTCTGTTTTATTTTGTATGGTTTTATTTTCTTAAAAATAAAAAAAGCAAATAACATTAACTTTAATAATACATTTTAAGCCAAAATATTACTATCTCTCCATAAGGTTGTCATTTCAACATGTAATCAGTAGAAAAATTACTGAGATACTTTACTTTTTTGGTTGAAATTTTTAAGATCTAGTGTGTATATATATGTATTCATAAAGCACACCTCAACTCAAATCATTTATATATAAGTGCTCAATAGTTGGCCAGGGACTACTGTACTGGTCAATTCAGAACAAATTTTTAAGTCTCTACGCCATTTATCTGCCAGCTGCTGATCCACTCCTCTTACCTGTGGCAGGAAAATTCCTTGAAACAGTTATCTCCAATTTTGTTTCCAATTTGAGACCAGTTTCCTTGAAAGCTGCTGTTTTCAATTACTCTCCACTGCACACACTTAATCCAATCAACCACTCACTGCCCTCATTCAATCAGAGTTGCTCAAGTCAAGGTCACCAATAGTTATCTCCACAGAATTAAACCACACTTGAACTTAGCCAAAAGACTGAGAAGTGATAGAATTAAACCAGTGGCCACCAGAAATATAAGAACTGCATGTTCTTGCTCATGTATATATATATGACAAAACATGCCATCTTGAAAGTAGAATTGTAATTACTAGAGTTTGGAAAAGGCAGGCAGAAAGAGAGAGGTTGGATTTGATGAGTGTACACTATAAGCATGAGTGAAAATACTATACAGAATTTCATTAATATGCATGACTGATACATACGATACAATTTTTTTTTTTCGGCACCAGGGATTGAACTCATGACCTTTCGCTTGCCGGGCAGGCGCTTAGACCGCTAAGCTAGATCCCTAGCCCTACGATACAATTTTTTAAAAATATATTTCTAGCAGGAATGATGGCCCATGCCTATAATCCCTCATTCTGAGAGACCAAGGCAGGAGGATCACAAGTTCAAGCCCAGCCTGGGCAACATAGCAAGGCCCTTTCTTAAAATTAAAAAAGGGCTGGGAATGTAGCTCATTGCAAAGGACCTGGGGCAGGAGGGGGGGAAATTTCTGTAAGATATTTCTTGCATAAGTTTGTATGTGTACACACTTAAATCTTAAAATGACACTATCAACTACCATGTTTGGTGTTACAGAAAGATAAAAATGGATTATCATCTAGAAAAAAAAATGATGATCTCTTCTCTGTCTCCACATATTTAACCTGTAAGTTATAATGAGTCACAGATAATTAACTCTCCATTCTTTGCACATTTTCTTCACTTGAATTGAAGGATGTTACCCTACTGTGTTTTCTCTTTTACCTCATTGGATATACTTTTTCTATCTCCTTTGTAGATTCCATCTCTTAGCTTGCAGGGTCCAAAGATTCAGTTCTTGATCTTTCTCTTTCCAGGTGCACCCTTCCTTAGAGTTTCCAAGCAGTTTCATTGCTTTAAAATATCATCTATATGTGAAAGACTAACAAATGTAGATTTCTCTCAGTTCCAAAGTCATATATCCAAATTTTCCTTGTGATGTCTAGTAAGTATGGCATGAATAAATCCCAAACTGAAATACAATCTGTTTCCCTAAAGATGCTTCATTGATGGTTCTTCCATCTAAACAACAAATCCACTTTCCCAGTTTCTAAAGTTCTAGACACTTGCACTTCCCTCACCTCCTTTATACCCTAAGGTTGACCAAACCTTGAAAATGAACCCCATTCTCACCCACTGTCTCCTCCCAACTTGTGCAACCCATCCTGCTCCCTTCCTTGGATTATACCATAACCTCTCTGAGTAGAGCTATTACCAACCACTGGGCTCATATTCTTACAACTATTCTCAACAGAATCCTCAAAGGGCAAAATAAGGATATTTTTCAGTTAAATAAAAAAATGAAAGAAGTTATTCGCAAGAAATCTGTCCGTAAAACAGGTTCAAAAGGAACTTTTAAAGTAGAAAAATACAAGTAACATTTTCTATTAAAAATGTGCTAAATTTGAGAAGTGAAATATGAAAGTTCCAATTTTATAGAATCTTATTGTCTATGTAGGAAAGTTTATGTTTTGATTTTGTTTTGAACTTTGTGAAATTAAAATATTACTGTTACATTTCAAAAGTAGCCACAAAATTTATAGTTATATATTTTAAATAAGCAGAGCACAAGATGGAAGGAAAACAAAGAACAGTTATTTCTTACAATAGAAGAAGAAAAACATAATAAACTGGACGAATAGACATTGTTAGTAAGAAGTTAGAAACAAGTCCAAAGACATTAATATTTACCATTTAAGTTTATCAGCCAAAGGACAGGATTTTTCAGGTAAGTTTCAGAAATCTAACCATGAGTCACTTATAGGAAATTGACATAAAGTATAATTATGAAAAAACTAGACAGGTATATAAGGTAAATGCTAAGACAAAAATAATCTGGTTGAATCAATTTTAGTCCTAAGCAAAATAGATCTTGAACCAAAAAAAAATCTTTGAATGTATTTATTAAACAATACTAAAAATGCCATTCTCTAGAAAAATGCAGTTCTAAATACTTTTGCTCTTAATCAAATAGAGTTAAAATAAGTAAAACTACACAGAGAAATTGATAAACCTATTACCATAGTATAAAAAGTAAATTTCTCCCTGTAGTTTTTGAAACATCTATTTTAGATTAAATGAGAGATTAACAGACAAATACAACATTAAAAACTGACTTACTAATGAACAGAGTAGCTGAATAATGCAATAATTATTAATAAATTTGTGGCAGTAATCAAAATCCACATATGAATAAATCATTAAGAGCAGATCATTTTATAGAACCTATGCTTTCAAGGAGTAAATTACTCCAATCTATAATATTTCTAGAGAATAAACTTTGAATTCTCAATTAATCTGTGATACCTTGTAAAGGAAATTTATAAGATAATTTTATTTTTTAAAAAACCCATTGAACAAAAGTCTGATGAAATAATGACAATCTAAAACTCACAGTGTGTGGGGATGAAGTTAAAAAAAACAAGATTAATTTAGTTTTTACCTAGAATTCAAGGATAGTTTAATTTTAGAAAACTTATGTTTTTCAATTGGTTAACAGATTAAATAAAGATAAAACATACAAATATGTTATTTAATGAATATAAATAAGGTCAATATACAGAGTCTGCTGAAAAAAAATGTATACTTCAGGAAAAGAAAAACTCATACAGATATTTTAATACTAAATTTATTGAGACATAACGAGACTCATACAAGTTCCCTTTTGGCCTCTACAATTACAAGAGGTGCTCAAAGTGTTGGCCATGAGCTTCCAAACATTTATTAGTATGGCAAACTGCTGGTGTGAATACATTTTTTTGACAGATCCTGTATATTTAATTAAACTTGGCTTTGCAGAAAGTACCCAGGAGCATTCTATCTGACTTCGCTAGCTGTGCATTCAAAATCTCTAAGGGCATACTGATCTCCAGAATAGTATAGTCCCTAATCTTGGGGGAAAACCCACCACAATGCACAGTTTTTAAAATCATTAATAATAGGATGCAATTAATAATAACCAATTACTAATAATTAGTGGTATTCATTATTAGTATGCATATGACTATTAGGAAATTGTTATAAGCATTTATTTTAAAATCAGAACCATCACACATCTGCTATCCTAGCACTTTCAGAGGCTGGAGCAAGAGAATCATAAATTTAAGCCCAGCCCAGGTGAATCTGTGACTTAGTGAGATCCTGACTCAAAAATTAAAAAATAAAATAAATTTTAAAAATCAGAAATAAGTAGACCACTTATCACTTTTACTATATATTTTGCTATAAAATGTACCCAGCACCAAAAGAAAGGATCAAGAACGTGAAGTACAAAATGTAATTATTTGCAGATAGTATAATTAGTTAAAAACATCCAAAAGAAACTTCAGAAATCATTATACATAATTACAGAGATCAACAAAGTGGTAGGATACAGCATCAACATGTAAAGGTTAAGTACATTCTTATACAAAATGAAAAACACATAAGTCATAATTTAAAATATTACCAGGGCTAGGAGTATAAATCAGTGGTAGAGCTAGTATGCATGGGCACTCGGGTTTGATCTCTAGATTCCACATAATAATAATAATGATAATAATGCCAATTATATTATCAATATGACTACAAATTTTCCAGGAATACACTTAACAAATCCAGATCCTGATCAAGAAAGTGATTAAGTTTCACTAGAAGAATTTACAGAAGACTTAAATAAATGAAAAAATATCCCATATTCATACTCAGAAAAGTGACATATGAAAGCTATCAATTCTCCCCAGCTAACTTATAAATTCAGCGTACCATCAGTTAATATTATAATATTGTTGTTCATGAAATGTATCATGTTTTTTCTCTAAAATTATACAGGAAACAAAAAGAAGTATTGTCAACATATATCTAAATAAGAAAAAACAAGACTAAAATAGAGACAATCTACAATATAACAACACAATAAAATTATAGGAATTAAATAATTGTAAAATAGGCAATGAGACATAAATTTTCAGTGTAAGAGACTGCTCCTAAACAGACTTGCACATGTAAGGAATATTACTGTTGTCAGAGATATCGTGGTGGAATGGTGGAAAAAATAAAACCATGAAAAATAGCAGTGGAATTGCATTCTTATAGCAACCCTTAAAGTCAACTCAAGATATATTAAAGATTTAAATGTTAAAAACGAAAATTTCAAACGACTTTAAAAAAATATATTCAACTTTAATTTACACTTTTAAACAGTTAAACAATTCGAAACATAAAGGCAAAGATGGACACACTAAGCAACAAGGAAACAGAAAACATCTGTTCAACAAAACAAATATTTTAAAAGGCCAAAGAATAACAGCTGCAACAATTTTGTCATACAAATATCCAATACTTAATAACTATTGTAGATAATATACTAAATCCCTATCGATGAATTTTTTAAAAGGCAAACAACTTAGTAGAACAATGAGAAAAATAGGAACATTTCACCCAAAAGTAAATGCATAAAGCCAATACAAATAAGAAGTTTTCAGAATCTGCAACTGAGGAAGTTCAGAGCAAGTAAGTCCATTGATTTAGTTTTTTCTGTAACATTTTTTCACATCTATCTTCATGACTTATGAAAATTCAGTTGTAGCTCATTGTGGTCTTGTTATTGCAAGGTTCAACATATATAAAGCATGCAATAAACGTCAATCACCAATGTCAGTGGTCAGTCACCTGCAAGGGACTGGCTGTCCTCCCGACACTGAAGGCTCTCCTCCTCCTCCTTGTCTTGCCTAGACTGGGGTAACCTAGGCGAGGTGTGCCTGAGAATATAATTAAGTTTCCTCAGTAAGGGCCACATCTAAGCCTCCAAATCAAGGAATTTTCCTGGTTGTTCAAGGTAACAAAATGATCTCCCTTAAAAAGTAACCCCTTCTCAAAAACCACAACCTCCGCCATCTGTGGGAAACAAGAAGTTCCTTCCTTTCTTCCCTTTTCAGTGATTAGCAAAAGGCTAATAGCAAAAATCTCCCACAAATTTAGCATTGTTCTTTACCAACATAAGAATTAAAACAAAAACAGTTCGTTTGGGAAAACAGGCAATATAAAGTAATGGATACACATGGCAATTAGTACTTCCTTTAACTTGTCCAAGTGCTTGTCTTTTTCTTCAAGAGCTCCAAGAATTCAGAATAGTCTGTCGACCAATAGAAGGTCTTCCTTTGTGGATGTATTTTCACCATAGACCTAAGAAGACACAATCTTATGGGCACATAGGTCGTTGTCCTCAGCAAAGGTACCGACAAAGTAATAGAAAGTAATAGTATTAGAGAGTAGATTGTTTTACAGATATCTGGCTGGACCATTTCTTTACTTCATCAATCTGCAGCTAATTTAACAGCAAAAATTAGCTGTCCAAGTCTCCAGGTAAAGTAGCTAATTTTTCCAATAGCAATCTGAATGCAGCTAAAGTTCCTCTAGTGAATACAATCTCATGTTAACTAAGATTTGACATTTTGAAAGAAGCTTAGGTACTTCCTTAATAAATGCCATAAAAATAAGTAGAACAAACTGGAGTAAGTCACCCTAACATATTTTTAAATGTGGTGTTTCTCATCATGAGAGTGAAGAATAAATTCTGTATCTACTTTGCACACAGCCAAATGTGCTATGAAATATTATTGATGTACTTGACAAATTCCCAAGTATAGCATCAGTCTTGCTAAAATACCCGCTGGCACAACATTGCACTTCCAAATTTAGCGTTGTGGCTGACAGCACTTTTCTTCTTGGTCTCTCAAAAAATGACCAGCCAAAATTTCACTGCATACATTCCAAAAGATGATGTATCTATTTTTCTCCTTTTAGAAAATAAATTCCCTGAGTGTGAAATCCATACACTCAGATGCAACCTTTAACCTTCTCAGACTCAGGATAGAGAAAAAATAGGTATGTGGATATCATCCAGTTGGTTTTAAAATAATTATGCTATTTGGAGAGATTAAAAGTGAAATGAAATTTCACTTGAGAAAAATCAAGTATGGATATCTAGACTGTAATAGAAATTTAGAAATGAAAATATTTTTGTTAGTTTTATGTAATAAAGTCCACTATTCCTTTATCTAATGCAATGCTTTACAATTTCTTCTTCTTTTAAATATTTTATGAAGGGGAAGGGTGATCAGAGATCAGTATTTGGACAGCATAATTTTAAAGACTACTTCTAAGAATAAAGTCATTAAAAGGCAACTGAAATGAAAATTAAAACCTGTATTAATACTCACTGAAGTTAAAATTAAAACATTTATTTATTAAATATTGCTTTTAGGATAGCAATCTAGATTTTTTTTGAGGGTCTTGCAACCTAGATTTTTAAAGTAAAGCCCACACACACAAAAAAAAATGAGTTGGGGAATTCATGGACATTTGAATGTCAGCCTCTTGGTTTTTCCTATCAAATCCAAACGTGGTTCTGGCTCTGTGTTTCCATTTCAGTACCTACACTGTCATGCTCATTTTTAAAAATAGCAACATTATGTTGTGCCAAGAAGCAAGGGCAATGCCAAACCTAGAAAAATCCACCAAATCAAGTTTAGGAGGGAACCGAATTTCTTGTAAATGTCAGAAGCTGTCTGAAGAGTAGTAATTAGAAAATGATCTCCACAAAATCTTCTACTGCTTTGCTCATAAGATCTAAAATACCCTGACGCTAACATGACCAAGAAACAGGTTTGCATAGCTGAACACAAACCCTCCATCTTCACTCACATATTCTAGCACATTGTGCCCTGTGATACGAGGTAGCGTTTTCCACCTAAGCACGATGCATACGCCCTGGGTGTGTAACCAAGGTGATTTTAGGTACACAATCAAAGACTGTTCAAAATTAGGAACTCTAAGCGGACCATTGACTGATATTTTCCCTAATACTGCCTCAGGGGGTTCCTGAGAATCCAGCACCGTGTGGGCACTGTACCCAGGGGATCTTTCTGAACCTCAGGCAAGTTTCTAAATTCTTTGAGAGCTTTAGCTGTCAACATACAACACCACTGCCCTGAACTACAACCCCAAAACATATCAGGAAAATTCCTACTCAGAAGTATCAAGAATACAAAATTTTTAACTTACCATAGAATTCTGACAAATGTCAATTACCTTGTGAAGTTGGCTCAATTTTTTAACGTTTACATTATCTTGAAGGAATCATATTTCATACATTAATTTTCATTTAATGAGTGTATGCTATGTGCTTGGCACCATACTTAATCTAAAATATTTCATTCCATCATTACAGCATCCCTTCTTCATATTAGAGAGCGGGAGTGGTTAAAGTACTTGTTCAAGTCTCTGTAATTAGTGAGTAGCAGAATCAGGATTCCAAGCCAGTCTCTCTGGTTGAAAATTTTTTTAAAAAAATACTCTCTCTCCTATTTTATTTGTCTATGGCATAAAATGAGATCTTATCTGCTAAGTTTCAATTGACATATTTTGGTCCATATAATTTTACTTAGTATTAATAATTTAATTGCATAATACTGTGTCCTGGGCATATATCTGACTAATAGATACTAATCGGGATTTATCATTCACTGTGGACAGAATTGTG
Source organism: Cuniculus paca (assembly GCA_004365215.1). Taxonomy (NCBI): domain Eukaryota; kingdom Metazoa; phylum Chordata; class Mammalia; order Rodentia; family Cuniculidae; genus Cuniculus; species Cuniculus paca. Next base: position 19,141 of record RJWT010012013.1, read on the forward strand.
TCTTCCACGAACAAATCCTTGTGCTGAAGCCCCAGCATTCACTGTGACTGCATAAGGCATTGAAAGAAAGAATGAAGGTTAACACACATCTTTGGGTGGGGCCTTAATCTACTAGATTGTTAGGACTAGTGTCCTTATAGAAGGAGGAAAATACATCTCTCTTCTCCCTCTTCTCTCTCTCTCTCATCTCTCTCTCTGTCTCACTCATTTTCCTCCTTCTCTTCCTCTCTCTCTTCCTCTCTCTCTTTCTCCCAGACAATACACAAAGGAAAAATGTTGTGAGGACCTAGCGAGAAGTTACGTAACCCAAGAAAGGAGGCCTTGCCACAAACCAACCTTGCTGATATCTTGATACTGAGCTTTAGCTTCCTGAACTATGAGAAAATAAACGCTTGTTGTTGAAGCTGCCCTGTCTGTGATATTTTCTTATGACTGCCCAAACTGAGTGATCTCTCCCTAAGAAGCTGAAGGGAACTTGATGACTTCTGAGGACACTGCCGTGCAAAACTGAGAAAGAAAAGCTTTGCCTCCATGTGGCGGAGCTGAGAGCCACCTCAAGTACCCCACACCTAGCATTCGCATCCTTGAAACATGACTGGGAAAGACCAGTGTCTCTTCCTGATCAACTCAAACTTCTTTCTGGTCCATATTTTGGTTACATTGTCTGAGGCCATCAATACAAAGATAATTGTGATTTTAAAGATTTTTGGTGGATTCTTTCTTAGAACAGAGAATTGAGTCATAGAAAAATGAGCTGCCAAGTTAGGAAGACTCCAAATAATCGTATATATTCACTTTTTTTATTTTAAAAACTCTGGTGAGATAGTTTTCCATAGGACATCTCATTTAAAAAATAATAAATGTAAACCAACCTGTGGGTTAGTCACATTACATAACTTTCAAATGTTTGCAGATACCCAGAATATTTTCAAATATTTGTTAAGTAGCAAAGTTCTTCCAGCACATATTCCACAGTCCAAGAAAGGGGGTACAATGGAGTTCTTGTATAAAAATCCTTAACAAATGGACAAAGGCAATTTTCTTGAAAAGATTAAAAAAAAAGATTTGTTCTTGAAATCAGTTTTCTTCAACAACTGGCAACATAGAAATGGGATGTGTTTGTTAAAAAACACAAAAATGTTCTAAGTTAACGTTGCTTCTTTTAAATTATTTTAAGTACCACTAAATTAAAATATTTACATTCGTTATAAAAATTCTGTTAAATTTTATGTAAATAATTTAACACTGCTGCAATGCAAATTGTACTTTTTTTTATTGTACACACGGTAGAAAAATATTTTGTTTGCTACGCTTTTTACAAATGGTGACCGACTTTTGTTTCTACCTTTACAGTCTCTTTCATCATCAACTCTAGCTAATTACTTCCTTGAGAAGTTAAAAAACTAGAAATGTACATGACATATCTTAATTCTTTGCTTTTTCCGTTCTCTTACCCTTCTTTAAACCCCTCTTCCCCTCTTCATTTACAAAAGCTGCAGTTACAAAGTCCCTATCATGAATGTGATCATTATGTATATTTAAAATGTACCAATAACCGGGTGTGGTGGCTCATGCCTGTAATCCCAGCCCTCGGGAAGCTGAGGCAGGAGGATCATGAGAGTTCAAGATCAGCCTGGGTTACAAAGTGAACTCAAGGCCAGCCTGGACTACATAATGAGACCCTGACTTAAAAATACCAAAAAATAAAATGTACCAATAAATTTAAAAAAAAAAAAAGGACTCTAGCAGATGAAGATGGCTCTGGAGAGCATGCTATGGCTGAGTGCTCCTGTCCAGAGATACCCTAGCGGGACTTGAGGATTTGGGCACAGTATTAATTCAGCTTCGTACAGTAAGTTACCCGAGTGGAGTTTTTATGAGACTCTAGTATATTTCACTGTGACTACTACTGTCACAGTTTCTTCCTTATATCCTGCAGTAACACAAGGTTGTTATAAGAAAGCTAAGTTGAGTGACTTTGATTTTTAAACACCAAGAAGTTTTGTTAACTTTTGTGTTTCTACAACATTTGAGATCTTGACAGTGACCACTTAATTGTTTCCAATGCTTAATAAAGTGCGAGAAACATTTCTCTTCTCTCACTTTCCATTTCTGGATATCCATCGCTTCAACATCTCTAATTTTGGGAACATTTCTCTCTCTCTCTCTCTCTCTCTCTCTCTCTCTCTTTCTCCCCCCTCCTCTCTGCCAACTGTAGAAGTCAAGGATAATACAAAAGCATTCAAGTTGGACAGGTGCCAGTGGATTCTGCTGCTAAGGTTATTCTGTCACTTGGGTTGTTTATGGAGTGTCACTGGGCCAGGAGCTATCACCCCATTTAGAAAGCACAGAAAATATTTTGTCATTATATACCCACATGATTTTGATTGTATAAACACAATATTCAAAGGATGGGGAGATTTAAAAAAAAATTTTATTTTGCTCTTTTCTAGTAACAACAATAAGAATTTATTTTGCATATTATCATTCTGATTCTTTGTGAGGGCAAATTTTATGCACTGTTGTGTTACTGATGGCTATCTTTCAAATTAATTTTGTGTCATGCAGACACCCCCCAAAAATCAGCTACCACAGAGATAATGTGATTTAGGGGCATCTTAGATAGATAAATTAACATAATTTTTTTAATTTCATGATTATAAATTTACAACATGATGTACAAGATAACCCTTTATAACCAACTTGGCCTTCAGAAATACATCATGTATGTCTGGACATACTACATGACTTGGACTCATTCATTGCATGCTAATGGAAGATACCCAATAAATATTTGTTGATGACAAGAATAATTTTTAATACATTCCATACCAAAAAATCCTGTGAATTATGCTATTTCCCAAGGCACTATATATCTGGTTTAGATAAGCAGTGGTTAGCTTAACTGAGAGGACCAGACAGAGGTCACCACAGGAATCAGCCAGAATGTGGAAGTGGAATACTGCTGGCTCCTGGCCCTGTTTCTAGTAACCACCCCACCCTATTGTTCCCAGAGGACACATGTGCACTTGAGAGCTGAGCAGGTGGCACGGGCTGCAGTAATAAACAGCTCCTTTCCTGTAAAGGAACTGTGGACCAGGTTTATGGATCCATGAGCTTTCCTGTGGGAAAGCCATCACGTCCAGTTAAAACTGTAACTGAAAACACCCTTCTGTAACATTCTGTAATTCTGCTCTAGTGCGGTTCAAAATCCGTCAACACTGCTCCTCTCCAGAACTCAGCTGAGCACATGCACAACCAGCTTCTAGGCTTGAAGGCAGCATGGGGACAACTAAGGACTGTTCAGTTCGTGTGCTTGTCCTGAGGAGTGGCTGTGGATTTCGTCCACTTACAAATTAATGCTAGGAAAAGGAAGCCCACTGGGGTTCAATGGGTCTCTTTCCCTGTTTTTCATGTGTTTACTTCCTCTGCTTCCCTAACGAACTCCATAGCTTTGGAATTCCAAGCCGTTAAATAGAATTAAGACACAGGCTCATTATTGAGAGCCAAAGGTTACAATCAACTCCCCTCCAACAATCATCCAATATCCTTTTGTTTACTGGAAATATATTGTGTCTAAATGACTTGGGGAGTTATTTTCATAAATGCTTGTTGAATTTTCCTAATTAATCAGAAGCCTTTGGCAC
>RJWT010012014.1:0-22789 GCA_004365215.1 Cuniculus paca
AAATGTAAATGATAAAATTATAATAGTAACGAATTTCTATAATAGATGCAAGAATTATTCCTGACTTCCAGTCCCAGCTGTGCCCCCTGGGACCACAGGGCAGCAGTTACCTTTCAGCCTGGAAGCATCACCAAAGAGAGACACCTCCATCCTCTGCCAGACCTTGGTGTCTGGTGGCAGCATCTGATTCCCTCAGCCTGGGCTGCTTAGAAGCAGCTGGAAGTGATGTCAAAACCCTGCAAGGTTCAAACCTTCTGAGGCTTGCACGTGTGATTCCAAAAAAACCACAAACAAACAAAGAAACAAACAAGCAGAAAACTGTGAAGTCTTTATTTATTAGATAACTTTATTTGGTGAGTGCTAGTTGCAAAATATTGCATTACACATTTCCCCCATTATCTAATCTAGCCACTCCAACAACCTATGACATTGCTACTGTCTGAATTCCCATTTTATAAATGAGAAATCAGGGTTCATACAGGCTAAGTAATTTGTCTCCTGCCCCAAGCTGTAGGGCCAGTAAGTGCAGAACCTGGACTTGAGCTGTGAGTCTGATGACTAAGATATGCACTTTCCTATGCTGGACATGTGCCTTCTAGAATGTTCCAGGCCATATAGCCCAGTTTCCCCATTTTTCTAATGGAAAAAGGGAGAGGTATAGGTTCGAGGTTCTTATCCAGAAAGATCAGTGACACTGCTGACTAATTTCAAGTCTTAGCGTGGAACATGCAGATCAAAGCCAAATGATATGAAAACAATGTTTGTGTTGTCCATTCTCTGTCCCTGGAGCATATCTCCTGGGACCTGTTGGGATAGATTCTGCAGGCTTTTCAGAGCCCTCCACAAGGGAAATAGACATAGAAAAACAATCCATTTGCTGCCAGTTGGAGAAGAAAATGCTGGTTGCTTTTTAATTTACCTTGTGAAATAGCTGCTGCTGGGAGTGTGTGAGCTATGGCCACCAGATCACAGGGCTGCAAGCCAGGCACTTTGGCCCCGTCCCTGTTGTGGATGACATGGGTGTTTGAGAATGCTGCCTGGATGTCTCCTGCTGAAACAACTTTGCAAAACTCTCTGAGCATCATCAAGCACACTCAGGAGCCGGCTCTCTGCTTCAAGGCATTTTAATTACTCAGTGAACTGGCAGCAGAGGAGCCAGGGCTGGGCAGAGAGGATAGCAGCAGTTTGGCTGGGATGAAATGGCCCAGATGTTACTTCTGCCTCCAGTCACTGTCTGCCCCATGCATCCAGCATTCACTGGGGAAGGCACTGTCCAATAGAAACACAGTGTAAGATGCACACATGATTTTAAGTTTCCTAGTAGCTACATTTAAAAGATGAGAAAATTGGTAGATTTCATCTTAATATTATGTTTTATTTAACCTAATATTATTATCCCCAATATCTGTGAGTGATGGGTTCTAATTCCTCTGCTGGATACCAGATCCAAAGATGCTTAAATCCCTTCTATAAAATCGCACAGTATTTGCATATAACTTATACACATCCTCCCGTATAATTTAAATGATCCCTGCATTATCTATAACACTTAATATGATGCAAATGCCATGTAAATAGTTGCTGTGCTACATTCTTTAGGGGATACTGATGTGTTTTTCTGCCTGTAGTATGGCTCTTGTTATCACCCTCCTCTGCTCAAAGACCTCAGTGGCCCCCCACTGCCTACACTGTTGGAGACAGCCATGTAATGCTGTAGTCTGTGATGCTGCCTGCTTTCTTCAATACTAAGAAAAGTACCTCTTAAGGACATTTGTTTTGTACCTACCATGTCCTAGTCTTAAACTCTGGGAGCTACATTAATTGTGTCTGCCCTCCGTATATCTTCTTGGGACACATGAATGCATCAGGCATTGTGTTTGGTGCTTTTTGTAATTTCCTGATTTAATTATTAGTCCAACTCTAAAAGGCAGATATTTGCCAGTAAAAAAAAAAAGAGACTCAGAGAGAGGAAAGGAACCAGATCTGTTAGATTTCAAGTTGCTCTTCCAGCTGCATTGTGCTGAGCAGAGATGTATCCCAGATTCGCAGAAAGCCCAGATTAACTGTATGCAGTTGACAGCGCCGTTTCTGGGTTTTCTCAGTTTCTCTGCTCCTTCTCGGATAGAAGAGCAGGCATGAGGAAACAGCAGAAGGGGCTGGGGTGTCTACTTGTGTGTCCTTTGTGGGCCTCAGGGTGCAGTATCAGCCTGGACTGACCATGACCTCTTCGGGAGCTGGGTCGAACAGAACCAGAGCTCTCAGCAGCCAGGCAGCAAACCGGAAGGCCTACTGTGGATGGTAAACGTCCTCGCCATGCCCCTCCTTCCCTGCATTCTGTGGATAACTGGCGCTGTGCCCCCGAGACACTGCTCTTCATGCAATGCGCGATTCACACTTGTTTATTGCCAGTCAGCGCGATGCTTTACCTTGGTGCCTTATTGAGAGCACAATAAAAATAAAGATGAGCTACTAATAAAATGTCAAAAGAAAATGTCAATTAGTATCACAAAAAGAAAAAAAGAAAAAGGCTGACATTGTACATCCTTTCAGTGAATTCCCTCTAATTAGTCAAATAAATATGCAGGCCTCCCACTCGGTTGTGTGTTTGTTTGCTTTAAAATGCAGTAATTACATCCCCCGCTCTGGAAACTTCTGGGAACCGGAACCTCCACACATGGGCTTTGGCTAAGGGGGCATGATACAGCCAGCTTCAGATGGGCTGAAGCTCCGGCCTGTGTAAGCTACCATGGCAAGCACTCCAGGGCAGGCTGTTCTGCCCGCCTTCACTCAAGAACCTTTAGGAGCTCCCTAGAGTTTGAAAGTGAACCAGGAAGCGAGTCTGGAGAGGTGAGTTCCAAATGGTTTTGAATAAATGCTTAACTTCTCCAGCCTCTGCTTCACTTTTGATGAAAGGAGGCAGGGTTAGCTTCACAGCACCAAGGTGATGCTTGTTTCCAGGACCATTCACCATCTCTTCCCACTCTTCTAGTTTTTCCACAGCTCTCTCTTCCTGCCAGAAAACATTGGACCTTCAGTGTGTCTTCAGTTGCATCTATTTCTTTATTTGGGGTGTGTTAGATTATATAGAGGCATATGTATGTGCACATTTGTATATGCTTTGAATAGAGTAGAACATGTGTATGACTAATAAGTTAATATTGATATATAGGCTGGGAATATATCTTCAAAAAAAGTAGAGATGGCTACTTCAAAGAACAAGGATGATAAAGATGAGATAGGCTGGGGTCCTAATCTTCCATCTTCCTAAGTGCATGGCTTGGAAATGTTTGACCTTGTCTTGAAATGGGGTTAATCCAGTCTCCATGGGCTGTTTCAACAAGAGTTATTCAGAAGGCTGGATGACACAAGGCACGTGAAAATGATTCATATATCGTGTCTACTGCACGGTGCAGGGGACAGATGTGACAGATCAGAAAGGCTCACAGAGCAGGAATTATCTCCCAGGAATGACTCAGGAGACAGCCTCTGAGAGGTTAGGCTGTGCTCAAGGTCACACAGCCAGCACGGGTTAGCATCCAGGTTTGAGTCTGAAGTTCACAATGGTACCAGGTACCACTGCATCAGACCCCTGCCATCTACAGTCTGATCTTCAGAGCCTATGCCTTATCCTGTGAATCAGCTTGACAATTTTCTGTATATCTTGTTGCTGTCTTAGGATAGATTTGCTCATTTAAAATGCCATTGACCTTATCTAATAAAGGGAATCAGGATCCAAGAAATCTATTTAATTCATTATTAAAGATCATTTCCTGTTATTATCTTCCCTGTAGCAAAATTAGCTGTTAACTCTCCTGTTAGCATAACTCAGCCAGTATTACTAGGAAATTAGGGGAAAAAAATCAGTTCAGCGATACGTGAGCTGAGCCAAGGGAATTCCCCATCCTTGGCGAATATTAACAGTATGCCTTAGAAGTGGAGGAAATGTTCTGTTAAGTGGAAAAAGAGTTGCAGAATTTTACTTTCAAAAGTCAAGTAAAAAGTTACATTTTTTTTCCCAAGTCAAATTAATTTTTGTCTCAGGGCAAGAAAAAGTAAATTAAAAATCACAAGCTGCTGCCTTCTCCCAGGTCCCTTTTCCTCCTGGGTTTCCATCCCTCTTGGCTGGCATTCTGGGTTTCTCTGGCCCAGTTTGGGCCTCAGAGGATGCCTAGCTGCAGGGGCTTCTGCTCTAGGGAGCCCCACGGACTCTGCAGATCGGGGCAGCCTAACTTTCTCTCTACCTGTCTGTACTCCTAGATGTTTCCCTTCCTCTGAACTTGTATGTCTGTTGTGATATGTTATGGATCTGACACCTGGATATCAGATTTCAGGGTGCTGACTGCCCCCATCTCCCACTTTTGTGAGTAGCAAGGTTCCCAGGTGAGAATGGGTACACAGGAAGTGGGGTGCTGAACAAGAGAATCAGATGGTGAGCTGGTACCCCAAGGTCAAGAGAACATGACTACATCAGACACAGGTCACACGGGGATATGTGAGGACACACAGCCTGAGAGTCACTGGGCTTGGAGTAGACAGACATAGATGGGGTGGAGTCTTAGCTGCAAGAGGAATCACAAAGCTGCTTTGGGGCCTGATTTCTTTACCTGGAAGTTAGACCTTTGCTGACCTCCAGGGCTGTGGAGAAGTCTGAGTGTGCACACTTGCAGATCCTTTGCCAGCACAGAACCCCCAAATCTCAGACAGAACAGGAACCAGGGAATGGGCAACCCCAGTGCAGTTCGTTTTCTGTGCTACGAAACCCACTAGACTCATGGCACATTTACTATAGGCTCAGAGACACTTGCAACCTAGTAACTCCAAAGAAAATGAGAAGATCGCAGAATGTCAACACAGCAACCTCAGGAAGCTCAATAGGGTGACTAATATTTCCCCATTTTTCAAGACATTAGCACTGAAGTTTGTGCTCTTGAAAACCTACCATTCCCAGAGGGTAAATTGGGACACTGGGTCATCAGACAAATCTTCCTTATTTTAAAGATGGGAGGCAGGGACAGAGAGGGGCCCAACAGAGCCAGGGGACCACAGGCTACTCTAACATGACCCTTCCCACTGAGCAGGACCCACACGCCACATCGGTGCATTCAGAGATGAAGCTTCTTTGGGCTTACTTCACCTGTTGTATCTGACTTACAATTGTTCTGTTAACTCCATTATCTTTAATTTGCAAGGATGCAGCCAACAGGAAACCTCTGGACACCTTCTCTTTAATGAAACACAATTTGATTACAAATCATCAGAGTCCACTGGCAGAGGGCCTTTTCTGGAGGATTTCAGCTTCCTGTGTGGCCATTTTAGCATGATCTCTGCCCTCTGGCAGAGTTTGGGGGAGGTTGCTGAAGTCCCCCACCAGGAGAAGGGGCCCAGGTAGCCCAGGTATTAATGTCTGTAGTGGAAACCACCTTCCCTTGCCCACCCCTCGTGGTTGAGGGCTATTCTTTGTAGGTTCCTTGACACAGTGTGCCAGAAGTGACTTCCACGTTCACCTCAACATTTTGACCCCCCCACATAAGGTTTATTTTTTGTTGCAGTTAGCAATAGATGTCATTATGGCCAATGTCTGTGGGGCTGGGGTCATTTTCTCAGTTGCAGGTCAAAGTAAGAGCCAGAAAGCTGAATTGCAAGAACATCTGTGTTTATCCAGAAAATCAAGCACTGTGATTTGTGAATATATAAGGTGACTCAGGAGTGTTAGACCTCCTCTCAAATCTTTTTCAGGCAGAAGGGCAAAACCGGGTCACAGAGTCCTTAATGCAGCTATTTAATAAATGTGGTGAGATTGGGTTACACTATGTCTGGGACAAGGTAATAATACTTACTGAGTGTCCTTTGGAATCTTTTAATCCTACCCTGTGTGCCAATCCAACTTCTGTCACTTAACTTTATGGCTGCCACAAACTCTAGAGAGGTGAGAACTAAGGACCCCAAGTCCTTCTTTTCTTCTGCCAGCTTCTCAGATCTTGTCCTCACCTTTAGCTTCAATCCTTCACTAACACTTAAAGGTCCCCACCCTGTCTAGAAGTAAGTCACTGCATGAGATCATATTGGAAGTGGCAGATTTCTTCAAAACAAGGTCTCAGGGTTCCACTGATGGATTCATGATCACAGTTGTGAATTATATCAGCTTCCTGTTCTTGAGTGAGTCACTTTGAGCTTAGTTACCTTAACTAGGAAATGTTCACACAGGAAGCCTAGTGATGAATGGATGGAAAGTCACAGGGAGAGGATTAGGAATTTGCTAAGGGCTGGCAGGCATGGAGAAGAGTGAGGCTGGGACTCAATGTGGGTCTGCCCTTTACCAGTTGCTGGTCTTGGGGAAGCTATTTGGCCTCTCTGAGCCCCAGTTTCTCTAACTGTAGAATGGGGACTTAATACCATTGTGTTGTGGATGGATGACTGCTGGTGCAAGCAGAGCGCAGTGTTGGAATCCCAGTGTGTGCTTCGGGTTGGGCCTTGTCCTGGTCTATCCCCCACAGGCAGGAGCTCTTAGCACACTGTACATGCTGTGGTCTGGCAGCAAACTTCTAGGTGTTAAGTTGCATCAACAAAGCCCAGGAGAGATAGATTGAGTGGCCCAGGGTTTTGTTCACAGGGAAAGGCAGGGTCAACCCCAGACACAGGCTCTGGTGCTTCTGATTGAGAGGTTGGTCTGGGCCCTGGTGGAGAGTTTTGTCTGCACAAGAAGGTGGATGCAACCTCCGCAGGTCCTTCCAGTTACCCATAAGAAGAAGCTGAGCATAGCATGAGGCACATAGGATGCTGGTCAGGAGGATGGTTCCTTCTAGTCCTCCACATAGCACAAGCCAGCTGTGTGACCTTGGATATAGCATTTCTCCTCTCTGGTTTGATCAATGTCTCCATTTGTCATACTGGAGAATCAGATGGAATCATCCCTGGGAAATATGTGTTTTTGTTCATTCCATGATTTTATTTGTACCATCTGTTTTTCTAAATTCATACACAATCTCCTCCCAGATCTCATCTCCACCTTCCAGCTAGAATGCACATTCCTTGAGGCTAATTATCTTCCCTGGAAGAGTCCAGTAGGTGAATCAGGATTATGCAGTGGTAAAATCAGAGTCACCTACATGGGGAGTGAATGATTTCACCACAAGTCCTAGTTTCTTAGAGGAGAAAATATTTTAATTGCTGGAAATATCCCAGATCTGAACAAAAGTACATGAAAATAGCTACCTAAATTCTACTTGCATTTGGCAATGCAAAGACCAGAAACTTTTCACCGAGATGGATGTCAGGAGAAATGAAAGCAGGAGGACTTCGCTGTAGTTCCACTCTATCATCCCAGGATTGGCAGGCAGCTGAGGCTCCGCCCTGTCACTCAGGAGCAGCATTTGTTCACAGGGATTCTTCTGGGACTTCACATCTCACAGTGCTCATCGTGTCCTTCATGGGATCCACACGTCAGCCAGAGCTGCTTATGGTTTCTCTCCATCTGCAATTACTTGAACACAGTGTCAGAACAAAACTCCTTTGTCTTGCCATGATACTGTGATTTTCACCAGGGCTCCACAGCTCTGAGAATCTCTCTGCCCTTCTTTCCCTTTTCCTACTACACCTGCCCACCCTGGCCTGACTCCTCGGGGAGGTCACACAGGGATTTCTTACTTCACAGGGCTGGATGTCGGCCCTGGCCTGGAAAGTGGAGCTCCTCAACACCACATCCGCCTGGCACCCCTTCCCTCGCATGCCTCATACTGAACATTTAGAGGTGCTGAGCTTGTGGGGAGGAGGACAGAGGAGATTCCTGGGTGGAGTTATTTCTTGATGTGGGGAAAGGTCATTTCCAGAGAAGGTCAAGACTTGAATTTGAGTCTGCTGAGGGCCATGGATAAGTAAGTCCTCTACCTGGGCCTCGACTTCTCCACTTGAAAAATTAAGACATTGGAGGAAGTAAACCACCAAGTTTTGAGCTTAAGAGCTCCTTACCTTCTAGCTGGGTCAGGTGTGCCCCAGGTGCTCTAGACATAGTCTGCTTTGTCTTCAAAGCAGCACTGGATGATAGCATTATTAGTCTCGTTTTACAGATGGGGCGACCAAAGTTCAGAGACGTTAATGTAACTGCTTAATGGGAGAAATGCATGAATTCAGAGGCCAAAGCCAGGTGCTTTTAACTCCAGAGCCCATTTTTTTTTTCTAGTGTTGGAGATTGTACAAGGAAGGGCCTTCATCTGCTAAGCATGTGCTTTAACACTGAGCTACCTCCCAGTCCCTGGGGCATTTTTCTAACTGCAGAGATGTATCTCACTGTACCCTCTCGAATCAAGATGAGACTTTACTGTTACTCTCAGGAAACCTGGGAAGAGCATTGACATTTTCCCCGCCTCTATTTGCACAGTGTGTTTCGTGTCACAGAGAACTTAACTTTCAAAAAATTTCCAGAGGACAAGTGATGCATTATGTCTTCAATTTTTGGCAACTTCACACAATAACCTTAACAGCCTCTCTGCTCCCATTGCCCAGGGATGGCATTTCAAGTATGTGTGGTCATGGAGAGCTCACGGTTTAAAATTTTAATGGAGGACCCTTACCCCCATCTGTCTTTATCAGCTTCTGCCCTCTCCCTGGCTTCCTTGCGGTTGGTCACCAACCTCAGCAGCCCCCACCCCACAGTGTCCTCCTGCAGCTGAGAGGGGCAGCCCCTCCTCTCCAGCTGCAAACCCAGATTCTATTAGCACAGCCAACGGGCTCCACTGGGGCTTACGAGCTCTCTGGCAATTTGGATGTCAGTAGCTGAGAAAATCAAACTTAATATTTGATGACATTACAAAGTCAACCTGTTCTCTTTTCAGCACAGATAGAATTAAAAAGTAGAGTTCTCACCAGGAGATTCCCCCAAGGAAGTGGGAGACAGTTGGTCTGGGAGCCACAGAGGGTTGGAGAGGAGCACTGGGCAGGGAGTCAACCAGCCTGGACTCAAATTTTGGCTTGGCAGCCAACTAGCTGTTGACCTTGGGTGAGTCTCACCCTCTTCTCTGAGGTTTAACTTCCTCCCACACAAATAACTGATCCTCTATGTGCACTCTGACTTTGGAACTATGCTATATCTTCAACACAAAATTGAGTTGTGGCACTGTTTCTAAACCCCATGAAAACTTCAGTAGTGGCCAGAGAGTTTTGAGAGGAGGAGGAGGTGAGGGAAGCAAGGAAGGGTCCTGGTGGCTGAGTGAAGAAGGCTGGAAAAGGGACCAGATCTGTTTGCAGGACCTATGACAGGTTCACAATGCCCAGTCACCACCATGTTCCAGGTCCAGGAAGCAGTTCACAGGCCTTGGAGACTTGAGAAGGGAAACAGGCTCCAGTGAAATGATCAGAGCCAGGCACCAGTTCCTGTGAGCCTCAGGTCAGATGCTCAAGGGAGGCTCTGAGTTCAGTTGCCACCACCAGATACATACCCATCTGCTCCCTCAGGCATCCCCTCCCAGTTGTACACAAAGAGGAAACAGAGGCAGGCAAAAGCAGTCCTGTTGAAGGGACAGTGTCAGCATGGTGGGGTTAGTGAGGAAATGTTTGGTAGGCACAGAAGAACAATGGGGTCCCTAGGAACAGATGAGTGCATCTAAATACCATAAGAGAAAGTTCACTGAGCTCCCTGGAGTCTTTCCTTAATATACTCTACTGATTCAGAGTCTCACTTGGTTTATGCAATTATCATCGAAGTTATCTGGGAGACCCCAAATGACATGGAAGCTGCTGGTTTGATAGAACAGAGATCCCCTGGTTTTACAAAGATTGGTAGAATGGCTCAGAAATAAAAGAGACCATGACAAGCAGAGGAATTTAATTACACTGGAGTTGGGATTTTGGGATTATGGCATCTTGTGAGAAATAGTCCCTCAGGCGGGAAGCTCCGTGGTGTAGGTTTTGGATAATTTGCTTTCTCAGATTTCTCCTGGGGTACCATGGTCTTACACACAGAAAGAGGGACAAGTTAAGCTATGGTTTTCTTTGAGTATTTTTCTCTTGAATGATTTTGCCTGGCCCAGTTTCTTTAAGATCTCACATGAAAGAAATGATGAAAACTGTTTTCCTTTTGAGATTTTGTGAAGTGTGGTACAAAACCTAGAAACTATAAAAGAAAAATTTAATACATCCAATTACTTTAAAACAGTCTTAGCTAAATGCACTATGAATAAAATCAAAAGACAAAATATCAAGCTGGAAATGTATTTGCATGTTATGTTGCAGAGAAAGGACTGCTTTCTCTAATATATTAAAAGCTTCTACAAATCAATAAGAAAATTGGGCAAAGGATATCGAATCCACAGAAAAAGAAGCAAAGCCACTTCTTAAATTTATGAAAAGTTGCCCAGCCTTACTGATAAAAAAATGCAAATTGAAAACGTGTGGAAATAATTCTTTCCGTTTTTCAGGTTAGCAAAGATCAAGAGGTTTGAAAATGCTGAGAGTGAGGTGTGTGCATGTGTGTGTGCGTGTGTGTGTGTGTGTGTGTGTGTGTGTGTATTGGTGGTAGTATACATGGTTATCATTTTACAGAGAGGAGCTTGGCAACATTTTTCTTACTTATTCATGAGCCAAAATCGTGATTGTTAAATCCATGAATGACAAGTTTTTTCATGTAATGAAATTTCCCAAATAGTGTTTTATGGAATAAGCTTTCTAATACCTCACCAAAGACATTTTCAGGAGCATAGCCTTGAAATGCGGTGATAGGTGTGATGTATTTGGGAGCTGTCAGCCTCCTCCAGGTCCAGCTATAATGACATTTGTGCCCCTCAATAGAAAGAGACCTGCCTCAAATCTCCACCTGCACTTGCTTCTCTTGGAAATGCTTTCCGGTCAGGGGTGACAGAGCTGCAAAACTGATTTGAAACCCAGGGAGCTGTCTGGGGACAGGCTCTGCTCTCAGTGGTGGGGACAAGGACATGGCAGGCGCTTCTCTTCCCAGGAACCTCCCTGGTGTGCAGTGAGAGGCCAGAGTCTTACTTTGCAGCATTAATGAGGAGAGATGCAGCATTTGGAGACAATCTGTTCACAGAGCCACGCACAGGATATGTTTTCACCCTGGGCTCTGGGGCCAATCTGTGCCAGGGACCTGGCTCCCTGCGCCTCGATGGGATTCTCTGGCAGAACCTATCTGAAATGTGTAGAAAAACCTGTCTCTCTGGGCTCTTCTTCCTTGTTTCAAGGTGAAACAGAAGACTTTTCTCACTGCTACTCTCTGAGAGCGAGATGAGCACTAATTACCTGCTCACTGCTGGGCTGGAGCCTGCCACAGAGCCACAAATCCTTCCCTGAGTGGCCAGGTGAGTTGACACAAACAGAATGACCAGTAGGGACAGCAGGCCACTGATGGGGTTTTCCAGACCAGCTTCAAGCATCCCCTTGTGCTGCCTCCATACCTCCATACCGAGCACAGGGTAGCTCAGAGTGACTTGGGGGTCCGCCTGGCACCCCTGTGCACAGGTTTGACTTACCTTTGTTCATCAGCGAGTACTGTCTTCCATTAGCACAGCGACCTTGAATGTTGGTTGTACATTAAACTCACAAGGGAAAGTTCGTAAAATGAAAATACCAATGGCTGCACTCATCTCCAGAGATTGTGATTTAATCAAGACATTTACGAAGCCTCTCTGTGTGTCTCATTTGTAGCCTTTGCATGGCCACGGGTTGGTCATCTACACTGAGGTACCATATTTTCAAAGTGAGCTGGGGGTACATGATTAATCATTATTTTGGGACAATTTATTTAAGCTGGTAGTGTGCTAGGCAATTTAGGATGCATGATCATCCAGGTTTAATTTTGAGAGATCACACAGAATTATCTTTTGGAGTCCGTGATCATCTTTTTTTTTTTTTATGTGGACAGACTTTGGTACCATTGCATGCAATTATAGGAGAGTGGCATGAATTTGATTTTGAGTTCTATTCTATATCCAATTTTTATAATTTCCCCTTTCCTATATTTCCCCCATCCTCCTGTTGAGAAATGAAGAAGGATGCATGCTCTGCTGATTCTGAGCCCTTGCTATTTTTCTTGTGGTTCTGGGGAAGCTAACACCTGGAAGACACCCTTAGGGTCATCGGGCAACACCTTGTCTTCAATTGTCCCTCCTGCAGCATCCTGGGCAAGGGTGAGCAGAGAGCACTAGATTTGGACTCAGGATAACCTCTCCAAGCCTCAGTTTCCCCATCAGTCAGGATGGATTACACTACCAGCTTCAAGATGACACGGTAGTATTACAGGAGTCCCTGTCCAAGGCATCTCAACAGAGGCACACAAGACTTGGGGGTCACTGGATTGCAGAAAGCAGAGTACAGATCCCTCCTATTCCCAGGGGAAATATGCCTCTTCCATAGGCAACACTTTTCCCGGCTGACAGTGTGCCCCGAATGGATGACAATCTCTTAATCCTCTTAGAAGTGACAGATGGCAATTCCTATGTTGTTTAGGAAGAGTGGGATGACTATTTCACACTTATATGACACTTTGAACAAACCAAGTCTGTTATAAATATTAATGTTTTACATAAGCTGGCTTCTTGCATAGTGGAATAAGAAGTAGAGAGCACGCCTACCTATTCTACAGATGGCAAGACTGTGATCTAAAATCTCACAGCAGGAACTTCTGCAAGGAAAGTGTTTTAGTCTGTTCTAGATGCTATAACAAAACACCATAAACTAGGAGCTAATAAACAACACAGTTATTCCTCATGGCTCTGGAGACTGGCAAGCTCAAGATCAAGGTGCCAGTGGATTTGGTGTCTGACGAGGGCCCCCTGGTTTGTAGATGGTGTCTTCTTGCTGCATCCTTACATGATAGTGGGAGCAGAGCAGCTTTCTGGGGTTTGTCTATAAAGACTTTAATTGATTTGTGGGGGTTCTGCCCCTGACCTAATCATCTCCCCACCTCTGAATACCATTACCTTGGTAATTAGGTTTCAGCAGATGAATTGGGCAGAGGGCAAGCACACTGAGACCATGGCAGAGCGGAAGAGCACGACATCTCATGAAATCTTGGTTTCTGTCACTTCTGCTTAACTTTATTTTGTTATGACATTTCAACAAGTCTGCAGAGGAGTAGCAGTCATCTCTGTACCTTGGTGAGGTTGTGTAACTTGCATAAGACCATGAAGCAAGGTGGCCAGCTGGGCTGAGTCTGATTCTGGCTGACTCTAAGTTCAAGACCAGATCCCAGTGGAGGTGGCCGTGCCTTCCAGGTCATAAACATATCTCAGCCTATGAAACTTTCAGCAATACTAGTGTGGTCATATCCTTTTATATCTTCCTCCCAATGAGCGCTGTTCAGGAGGTGTTGTGGCCAAAACACTTGGGATCAGTGGCTTAATAAATAATGTCTTCCACCTTGGTCCTCACCTTCTTACCCCAAGAGTTTATTAACACTTGGTAAATTCTGTGCTTTTTCCTGGGGTGACATTGAGATCTGTGATCTGGCACAACCCTCAGAGAGCTTCCAGTCTAATAGACCACTGAAGGCAGATAAAAACCCTGTGGAGTGGAGGTTGTGCTATAGGGATTGGGCAGGGTACAAGGCCTGGAGGCCCATAGGCCTCCAGCAAGGAGCACTGAGCATTGTACTCCAAATCAGGGAGGTTGATCTGGAGCTGGTAGCTTTTGGATCTAGGTGTAGAGCAAGGTTGAGATGGGTGGAGAGAGAAGAGACAGGGAAAACATGGACAGAGATGAGAGGCTCAGGATGTAGCTCAGTGGTGGAGCACTGTCCTAGCATGTTCTGAAGCCCTAGGTTCAGTCCCCAGCACCAGAAGAGGGAGGGTGAAGAAATAAAAAAAAAACAAAAAAAAAAAACATGGAAGCAAGGGAAGAAGCCATGTATTGGGAAAGATAATACAAAGTCAGGGCATGAAGGGCAATGTGGAGACTGGAAGGCAACAGGGCTCATGTCCTAGGCCCTGGGGCTCCATTTATCCTTACCGTGGTGGACCCCACCAGCACATGGCTTCTCCAGCTGTGGTTCACTCTTATTATTCAAAGCTAGAGCAAGGTCCCACGGCCCTGTCTCTTCAAATTAGGCTAAAAAGGGGAAATGACTTCATTACTCTTGTTTTCCAGTTGCTTCTTCTCCCAGGACCCCTTCTGTAGCACCCGTCTTGGCCAGATTTCCCAGAGAAGATGGCTGTGTGCTGACACCCTCCTGGATCCTTCCCTCTGCCACACAACAGTTATGCCTCCCACTTTATTCTTCAGGAGACCTTGGTTGCCATCTAATAGTTCCCTTATTAACCAAATTCACACTCATTACAAAGGCCAGGCTTGGAACTATATTATGTATATGTTTCTTCAGAACAATAGACCATATTTAAATCTGATGCTGTTGTTCCTAGCTGAATTTTATTAGCATTTCACCGGTGGTTTGGTGACAGACACAAGCTGGCTTGAAAAGCATTGAAAAGGGATTCTTTGTTGATTAATTTGTTTTTCTTTCTCATGGCTCTGACACTTAGGAGATATGTAAATTGTGTTTTGCCACGTTGTACAAAACAAGTCTGAGCATTCGAGTGCTGTGGGGGCAGAATTTGGGTGTATTTAATGATACAATGGTAGAAGTCAGATTTGAAATCCGTGAAACCAGACACCTGGAGTTGGGAGGGCTTCAGGGGCCTCAGTGTCTTAACTGATTGGCGGTGGTCACAGGTTGCTGCTATTCCTGGTATATGGAAGATTGACCTTGGCTTGGATATCTCCAGTGAAGGAGAACTCACTACCTTCACATCGAACCTGACTCATTGCTAGTGAGGCATGCTAAATGGTGCCACACATGAAAGGGTCACCCCCTCCATGTGTTTCAATTTGGGCTCCAGAGTGGAGACAGCAGAACCCCCAGCCATAATAGTAAGGGGAGAACATGGATTGAGATGTAGAGGAATGAGGCCTGCCCCAAAGCCACTGGATAGTGACAAGGAGGTCCCTGGAGACTCCCCAAAGCAACACGGGATCCAGCAGCCCCAGAGCAAGAAGAGACGTCCTGGTACAGGGTTAGTAGCAAGGACAATATAGATGCATGCAGAAATTTGGGAGCCAGACTACCTCGGAGGGTATATTCTCAGCTGTTCTGGTTAAAGTTATTACCAATTCTCAGGAGGGAAAAATTGGAGATCAGAAATCACTGAGTGGGGCTGGGGATACAGCTCCGTAACACAGAGCCTGCCTGGCAAGCACGAGGCCCTGAGTTTGGTCCCTGGTACCACCCCCACCCCCCAAGTCACTGAGTCCCCTGCACCACTTTTTTCACAAATATTTCCCTGTAAGTAAGGACCTGAAAGTCCTAATGAGTAAATTATAGGAAAACGCCCTCCTTATAGAATGTGGCCCCAGTTAAATCTTTTTAACTGTTATCTTAAAGTCAGCAGCTTGAATTGCCCCTGGGAGATATCACAGACCCTTCCTGACAAGGGGTTGGGGATTTGGTTGAGGTCTGGAGTCCTGGCTTCTGGCAGGCTGGAGAGATAAAACTCTTTCCGCATCAGCGTCCCTGAGGTGCTTGGGATGCTTATCAACCACGCAGAGATTCAGGAGCACTGAGGAGGGCTCTGGCCTCTGTTTTAGTAGTTCTAAGTGGTTCCCCAGGAGGCTCAAGTATGAGAAAGGCTGCCTTTCAGAGCACTGTCTTAACAAGCACATTGCCCTGGGTGTGCTGCTCATCATGTGTGAAAAATGAAAACAAAACAAAACAAAACACAAAAATGGCACGCCCATGTGACACAAATGTCACATGGGATTTGAAAGTGTTGCAGGTCTTTGTGGGATTATAACATGCTATAAACTGGCTGTGCGGCAGTCCTCTGCCCTCTGTCCTGTTGCTGGTCAGAACTGTAGTGTCTGAGGGCCTTTTGAAAAAGGGCTTAATGCCTTGCTGGAAGTCCTTGGAAACCAGTGCATCACCTCTCTGCACCTGGCCCTGCTCCCTACCTGGAGAAACCTCTTGTCTTGGTCATTGCTTCTCCCTCTGGGAACAGCTGAGGTTATTCATTGCTTGCATGGGGCGCAGGTTGGTCGTTTTCTATGCAGTGCTCCTGGGTAGAGGTCAGAGAGCCGTAACCCTGGTGTGCAGAATGCAGCTGTCAGAAAGAGCCTTGATGAGCAAGAAACGTGTTGGGCCTCCTTGGAGCCCAGAAAGGGTGTAATGAGGCTGCCTCTGAAGACACTGCTGGTGAGGGGTTCCTGTCTCACTTGAGGTGTCTGTCCATGCATGTCTAAGAGCAATACTGTAGTCTCCCCCAGGAGTGGGAGCTGTGGGTACCCACATGTGTACCAGTGCTCAGTGCAGCGATGGCGGCCAGGAGTGACGTCACAGCAAGTCCAAGAGTGGCTCTGCACACTGCCACATTTCCAACTTGCTCTCCCCCTTTGGCTCCCGAGCGTGACTTTACAGGTGAACATTTAAACGTCTCTGTTACAGGCAACTGAGTTAGATAGAAACACTGTAGGCAGTCGGACAGGGCTGGGCCCTCGAAGGAGCCAGTGCAGAAGATGAGCTACCTTGCAACTGTGGGTGGGGGGAGACAGACACCTCCACTGTGGGCCAGACCTCAAGACAAAGGATCAAACAAATGCACCCACATACTTCCTAAGGATAAACATCAGGGATTGATATTCTAAATAAGTCTCTGTCACCTTGAGGAAGCCAGGAATCACTAACCTAGCCCCATACAGGAAGAGTCACTGCTCTTCAAGCATGGCTGCTGGCTACATGACTCGCTTCCCCATTTGTTCCCGATTTAATCAATTTTACCTGAGCAGTTAATCTTATTGGTTGGCCACAGTTCTGTCCCACCTCATGCCCACCTTGCGAATTCCCATGTTTTCCCCACCTTGGACCTGCCTCATTTTGTAGTTTTACTCTATAAAAGTCCCTAGAAAAGGCAGAGTCTTTGGCAACCCCCTTGGGACCCCTTCTGTCTCTCTCAGACAGAACCTTTCTTTCTCTCAATAAATATATCCTCCTCATAGCCTCCATTGTTCCTAAAATTCATTCTTCGGTTTCAGAGAACACGAACTCGTGCTGGACATCTAGCAGGTTGGCAGCATCTTTCCCCTACATCATTTCTGCACGTCTTGCCTGACAGGTGTCGTGACTCTGGTATTGGTTGATGAACTTGAGCAAGCTGCTTCATCCCTTTGAGCCTCAGAGTGTCCACCTCTGCCAGGTGAGGCCAATAAGCTTCCAGGAGCGCCTGAGAGGGATCTTCCTGCTCATTTTATTCATTTCTGGGGCTTCTCACTGCACCTCAGACACAAACGATCAAAAGGGACCTCAAACCTCCATGATCCATGAAGTGAATTCCAGGTAAGGGGAAGAGTTGGGGTCAGGTTGGGGGTGATCTGGCTGTGTTCACACCAGTTTGAGTTGACTCATATGGGATCAGCCTGTCTTGTGTAAAAAAAAAATTAATGACTTTCCCAGTTTTTGATCCACTTTTTGATCCAGCATGCCACCGAGCCCCCATGTCATCTTGAAATTCTGTGGCCTATTTGTGGCCTGTGCCTTGCAAGAAATGAAGATACTTTTTGATTAAATGCAATTAAAACCAATTGGGTAATAATAAGACAGTGACCAGGGCATTCAAAGACATTTGGGAAACTGACTTGGTGTTTTAACTAATATTCTTATTTTGTTGTAATGAGCCCAACTCACTGGTGAGATGGAAATGTTATTTTCTGATGTGGCATAAATGCAGTATATGTGCAGCTGAGCCCAAATAAAATTACCATTTACATTTTCATCAAATGGGGAACAAGCTGCTGAGGACAGTTGAAATGAAATTTATGATTATGTAAATGAACCTAGCTTCAGGACACTAATATGTAGATAAACGAGATTTTCATTATTGTGAATCAAGATGCTATTAACCTTGAAAATTATATACAATTGTCACAAATTTTCCTTAAAAATAAAAGAAGGACCATTGTCTCCAGTTTTGTGTCTCCAGTCTTCGTGGGTCGTGGCTAGGTTGTCTGAAGGTTCAGCTCAAGTTCAAGACTTTAAGGTTTTAGCTGCTGTTGGTGCCTTTGTAATGACTGCTTACAGCTCTGAACTGAGCCCACACAAATAGGACTGGTGCTTTTCTGGGTCTTTTTCTTCATTTATCTTTCTGTAGAGAAGTGATTTCTCCAACACGCAACTCTTAAACGTTGTAGTTGAAACCTGCAAGATGTACAGAAGGTGGACCAGGGGACCCCCATTAGAGATCTGATTCTATTACTAAGTGGAGATAGAAGCCTATGTCTAGTTCAGCCTCCCTTGGGCCTCAGTTGTCTTATCTGTGAGGGGTGATGATGTCATATTAACATTAGACAGGAGTCTTGGGTTGTAAGCAACCGTTTCTGTCTGCAGCAAACTGAAACATAGAAGGAATTTTCTGGGAGATGGATGGGAGTGGGGCCTTGCAAAAAAAAGGAAAAATTAAAGAAACTTCCCCAAAGGGGAAGAAGACACTGTATCCTTAGGAAATAGCTGGTCAACTCCCACTGGGAGTAATGGGTGGAACACTGATTTAAATTATTTTTTCCCAATACCCAAGATATAAAGCCCTAGAAGGGTGAGTCCATAGGATTCACTGGGAAAGGTGGCCACTTCCTGCTTGGGAGAGGGGACTTTTGACCTGAAGTCCCATGATGTATCCATGTATAGGACAAGATAAATCAAGGACATGCAGGGGAAAGCAACAGCTGCCCGGCAACGCCTTGTTTCATCACTGAGTGTCCACGTACATGGCTGGGAAGTGGCAGAACACAGCCTTGGACCCAGAGCTTCTGCTTTGTTCTCTGGGCTCTTCCATCACCCTGCAAGCCCAGCCTGGAGGGAAAGGCACAGGACAAGGATCCAGTGCCCAGATCAGGGGGCAAGGCAGAAGCTATCATTCAGGATCCCAACAGAGCTAGAAACCCAAGCAGAGCCCTGGCTCAGGACCTTGGCTGGGTGGGTCTGGTTGCTCTGTGTAGTTAGGTGGGTCGAGTCTGGTGGTAGTGGTAGGGCAGAGCATTAGGACTCTCCTGCGGACACAGCACCTGCATCTGCATTGCTCAGCACTGGCTGCACAGGAGTGTTGCAGGACCCCACTCTGACCCCCAGAATGGGAAGAACAGGCAGAAGTCCATATTTAGAAACCCCTAGGTGATCCTCTACAGTCAGGGCTCACAGTTCATCTCTGGCTGCAGTAGGGATGCTGTACACATTGGCTGAGAATATTAGGTAGCTCAAGAATTCCTTTCAGGGTGGCAGAGAGTCCCCGGATCTTAACCTGATTAACCTGCATAGATGATGTGTGCATAAATCTCAAGTACACGAAGCCTGCTGGCCTGGGGTAGATCACAGGTGTTCCTGCCTCTGTTCCCAAATCTCCCAGAACTGCTTTTTAACTGTCTCTAACACCAGGCTTTGGTTTTAGAATTAAAAGCCAGGGCTAATCATGTGAACGAAGGTAGCAAACTGGAAAAATAAGGGATGAAAATATAAATTCACATCTTAAAAAACTGTTGTTCCTGATGAAGCTTGAAAGGACTAGAATGGATTTTTTTCACCTCACTCGCCTAGCTGAGGGGTCATCTTAGGACAGAGCAAGGAAAAGGCCGGGAGGGTGGGGAAGAGAGGGAAGAAGGCTGGGAGGGCCGGGGATACGGAAGAGCCTGCCCATGCCTTCCCACACTCCTTCTTGCTCTTGAGCTGTGAGTCGTATTTCCACTAAGTGGCCCGAAGGGAATATCTTATAAGGTAGGAGTCTGTTACCAGGATCAGTTATATAATTTGTGGGACTCAGTGCAAAATGAAAATGGGGTAACTCCTATTAAAAAGTCATTAAGAATTCTAAGGCGGTAATGGCAGAACATTAAACCAGGTGCAGGATGGTGGGCCTCTATGCCGGTCAGTCTCGTGACCCGGAATCTGGTCCTGCCATTACTGGGAAGTCTTCCAGACCGCAGTCACTTGGGAGACAAAGAGCCTGCTGTGGTTTGGATAAAGTTTGAGCACAGTCATGTGCTGAAATTTCATACCCTTTGTAGGGTAATAAGAGAGTGGGAATTTAATCCAATTGTGGTGTTTAAGGATGAGACCTTTGGCAAGTGATTAGGATTAGGTAAGATCGTCAGAGTGGAGCCCCATACTGAATTTTGGTGACTTTATAAGAAGAGGAAGAGAGACCAGAAGAGACACAGGTGTGTGTTCCTTCCCTTGGTATGTGGTACCGTATTGTCTTGGGACTCTGCTGGCAAGAAAGTCACCACCAGGTGCAGCCTTTTGACCAGGGGCCTCACCTAGGCTTGATATCTGCATACTCATGTTTATTTTGGCACAGTTCACAATAGCCATACTATGGAAACCAGAGTAAGTGTCCATTAATGGAAGAATGGGTAAAGAAAATGTAGTATGTATATATAATTGAGTATTATTCAGCCCTAAAGAAGAACAAAATTATGTTAACTTGCAGGACAAATGATGGAGCTACAGATTATCATGTTAAGCAAAATAAGCCAGATTAAAAATATTAAAAACCCAAAGAGGCCATAAAAACAGAAGGAAGACTATTACTAGCAAGAGGAAAGGAGTAAGAGGAGAGGAAAAAAGGTATACAAGAGGGTAATGGATATGATCAAAACATTTTATATGCTTGTATGAAAAATTTAAAAAATTAAAACAAAAACTCAAGTCTTTGGTATTGGGTTATCTGCAACAGACTAATTCAGAGACATGTGGAGATGAGGAGAAACAACTCAGCAGTTAGTTCTGTCTGAGATGGAGCCATGGGTCTGGGGTATGGTGGAGTGGGGGCCCAGGTCAGGCAGCAGGTGACTTCAGACCGTGTCTAGGGAGTCAGCTTTGTGGGAAGAAGCTCTCTCCCATTCTGGTGAGTGGGATCCAGCCTAAAGTGCTCTGAGGGTAAAGTCAAGAAGAACCAGAGGCCCAGGGCAGCAGGCTGAGCCTCAGAGCAGGCCTCTAGTTTCCGTGGGAGAAGGTGTGAAAGGGTGGCGAGCTGATGAGGGAAAGGAGGGTGAGAGTTGGTTCATGGCTACATGAGTAGAACCACTGCCCCCTGCTGGACGGAGCTGAAAGGACACCCGTGCTCCATGCCTCTCCTACTGGGATAGGTCAGGTGTGTGGCTAGGCTTGGGTGACACCAGTAGACAGCCGAGGAGAGTGATGGGACCTCAAGTCAAATGCATGATGCAGTAAGGGGGATCTACCCACTATCGTCTGCCAGGCCACATCACTCTCTTCCTGGGGCCTCTGTGCTGAGCTTCCCCTCCTTCTTGCTCTTGAGGTATGGGAACAAATGAAGAGATGCAGAACCTCAGACAAAGTGTGCAAGCCAAGTCTTGGAGAAGAACCCCTTGCAAGGGCAGGAGACGTGGCCCTGGGAGCTGCGGTGGGAGGAGCAGGGTGAGCAGGTGCTCAGCTGGGCTCTGACCACTCAGTGCCCCAGGAATGGGAGAAAGGAAAGGAGGCAGTGGGAATGAGGGAAATAAAGGGCCAAGGACAAATGGGAACTGGAGTCCTCAGGAGGCCAGGGATCGCTCTTCAGTGTCACCTTGTGGGACAGGTTGTCAGTACTCTGTCTCTGTCCCATGAGCCCAGAGAGGCACGATTTCTGTTCACTAGCTTCTGGGCTAACACTCACAGCAAGCAGTATGTGCATCTCATTAAGGAGCTGCCTTGAGCCAGGCAGGGGCTGGATCTTCCTGACGGGACACCTTCAACCCACAGCCTCAGTGCTACCCTTAAGCAAGGGCCATCCTCCCTGCCCCAGCATCTCTATCTCTGAGGCTTGTCTATACCAGTGCTCTCCCTATCTTGTCAAAATGCAGATTCTGACTTAGTAGGTCAAGGTGGGGCCCAAAATTCTGCATTTCTAACAAACTTCTGGTAGTGTTCTTGCTACAGGTCTGTAGGACACATGAAGACCTTGATAGGACTTCTCACCTAGTCTCTCTGATTGCCTATGACCCTACCCTACCTTCCCCTACCCTATCTTCCCCTACCCTACCCTACCCTACTAACCTTCCGGGAACATTTCCTTCAAAATCACTTTGACCCATACCCTTATCTCAAGGTCTGCTCTTGGGACACTAGGCCTAAGACACCATTATGGTTTACATCTAGATGTGCACCTCAAGCCTCATGCACTCATAAATAGGGCTTTGGGAGGTAGGGAATTATGGGGGCTTCTAGTTGACTTGCTGTCAGGAGATGGGATGGGGTCATCTGACATGGGTCCCTGGGAGTGTGGCCTGGGAGTGGTCGTCTCTCTCCCTGGCTTCCCTTGACTTCCTCTGCTTCTGGGCAGCCACACTGTGAACAGATTTTCCTCTGCGATGCTGTGCAGCCTTGGAGTTACAGACTTTGGAACAGAAACCTCTATAAACTGTGAGCCAAAATAAATTTCTTTAAGTTATGGGTGTCAGGTCTTTTGTCCTGAGAATGAGGAAAATGACTAAACCGGGTAAAGACTGACCCAGTTCGCATCTGAGGAACTAAAACTGAGAGAGGGAAGTCACTAGCACAGAGACACACAGCTAGCAGGGGCCAAGGAAGGACCTAAACCATGTCTTCCAGAATCCTAAATCCAGCCTTCCTTTCCCTATTAGGCTGTTTAAGGGCTTGCAACCAAGCCCATTAGCATGGGCTCCTCCCCTGACTGCCCCTAGCATCTTCCTGCAGTCTCTTCTTTCCTTCCTAGCCTTTCAGGATTGGAAACCAGTCAGGTAGTCATGGACTGCCCCACCTACCCTGCCTCAATCCAAGCTTCCAGGCTTGGGA